>VZTU01025219.1:99266-148243 GCA_013400835.1 Zapornia atra | reverse complement strand
GGGGGGGGGGTTTAAGGCATATTCTGACAAGCAAGAGCTGCTTTTGGAGAGGTAAGAGATAAGTAGGCCTTTAAGGAACATCTTCACAAGCCAAACAGGAAGGGTAAGCTGGCCACCCTTGGCTGAGTCTCATCTTTGTGCCCTTAGCTGCCTGGGTATAGATGGCCATTTAAAAGATTCACCATGCCTAACCCAACGCCAGGACACACTGGTTGGATGGGGCCCTGGGCAACCTTGTGTAGCTCCAGGCCTGGAGGTTGGTGTCCGTGTCCCTGCCTGTGGCAGGGGGGTTGGAGCTCTGTGACCCTTGGGGTCCCTTCCAACCCAGACCATTCTATGATTCAGGAGTGTGCAGATAAAACCCCACTCAGACAGACTTTGAGAGCAGAGAGGATGAGGCTGAAATGGGCTCTTCACAAACTGCATTTCACACATAATTTATCCTCACATTAGGATGAAAGTGACTTCAGAGAACTGGAAATACAGAACTGGTGTATTAATAGCAACATAGGAACTTCCATATAATTCCTAAGACCTCACACAGTGCCTTTCCACAAGTACCCCTAGATCCATTACAGAGGTGTGGAAACTGGGACACAGGTGTCCCTAAGGCCACCAAAAGGCCAGCAGCAGAAGACAGTAATACCCAAGGCTCAAGACTGCCAGGGCAATGCTCCAACTTGCAAGCTACATCTGCTCTTCCAAGATGAACACTTTATTTCTGTATCAATTGATGAAGGCAAAACCCCAACACTTTGTGTGGAATTAGTCACTAATTCACACCATGGGTGTAGAAAAGTCTTTATGAGTTTTTTTAAAATCATGTTGACCTTTAGCACTCTGGCAGGTACCTGGTAGAAGCTCTCACATTGTCCCTCACCAGCATCCAAAGGAGCACATCAGAATCATAGAACGGTCAGGGCTGGAAGGAACCTTAAAGATCATCAGGTTCCTACCTCCCTGCCAAGGGCAGGGACACCTCTCACTAGCCCAGGCTGCTCAAGGGCCCATCCGACCTGACCTTGAACACCTCCAGGGAGGGGGCAGCCATCACCTCCCTGGGCACCCTGTGCCAGGGCCTCACCGTTCTCATAGTGAAGAATATCCTCCTAATACCTGACCTAAATCTCCAATTTAAAACCATTCCCCTTCATGCCTGCCTAAAAAGTCCTCCCTCAGCCTTCTCATAGGCTCCTTCAGGGACTGGAAGGCTGCTACAAGAGCTCCCTGGAGCCCTCTCTTCTCCAGGCTGAACAACCCCAACTCTCTCAGCCTGACTTCATAGTAGAGGTGCCCCAGCCCTCTGACCATCTCCACAGCCTCCTCCAGACCCATTCCAACAGCACCCTGTTGCTCTTGTGCTGGGGACTCCAGAACTGGACGCAATACTCCAGGTTGGGTCTCACAAGAGCAGAGAAGAGGGGGAGAGCCACCTGCCTCAACCTGCTGCCCACGCTCCTTTTGATGCAGGACACAACTGGCCTTCTGGGCTGCTAGCATGCATTGTCAGCTCATGTCAAGCTGCTTGTCCACCAGCACCCCCAAGTCCTTCTCTGCAGGGCTGCTTTGGATCACATGATGAGAATTGCCCTGACCCAGGTGCAGCACCTTGCACTTGGCCTTGTTGAACCTCATTGAGGTTCACATTCCCTCTGGGGTCACTCCCTAGTGAAGAGCCAGCGACCACAGCCATTTAACACTACGTTTTGTGCTTCCCATACCCAGAAATGACACAGAAATCAAGAGCTCAGCTTCAAAACACCCATCATAAACTCCAAAAAAAAAAATAAGAAAGAAAATCTGTATGCAAAGCCCTGCAGTGCTACAAATGTAAAAAGCCACAGAACAACCTGTGTGAGCAAAGAGCAGACTTAAGTAGCATCCTGGATGCTATTTAGTGAGGTGACACTTTATAATCTTTAATACACTGCTAAAACATGCCCTGCTGAAGTCCCTCCTAAATTAAACCAGCTCATTGCCTTCCAATGAAGTAGAGAGCTGGAACAGCTACAAAATTACACTGCTGCTCTGCCCCAGATAAGCTTGTCACCAGTGCATTCTTCCACCCCCTTCTTTCTTCCCATATTAATGCCCTCCATCATACTAAGGATTCCTACCCACTGCCAAAACTCAATTTACACTCTTTACTTTAATGACCTCATTTGTCATCCCAGCATGTGCGTCCACCTCTGGGACTGCAGCCCCGTCAGTCTGCTAGAAGGTCTCATTTACAGTTTGCTCTTTCATTATTATTTTTAAAGATTAAATTGCTTCCATTTCAAGGCAAACAGTCTGGGAACACCCACAGCCCCGAGACGCATCGCTACCTTTGATCAAGATGTTAGAGGGTTATGTACATCTCAATCCCAACCGAGTCCCTCTCCACGCTGCAGCCTCCATCTATCCCCACCACCTTTCACACTGCTATTCCTTTTAGCCTTTGCAAGAGACACATGCTGGTTATGACATTTGGATATTGCCACAACATCTCAAGCTGTGGGAGGCTTTTTAACTTTTGAGGGGAAGGAGAGCATGATAATATCCTTCCCCCAATGCATCCCTTTGTTTGGCTGTCCTAAATGACATTTTTTCCCATCTCACAGCTTGACTACTCCAGAGAGGTGTATTCCTTCCTATTAGATTATATTTCTCCCTTACAGTGCATCTCCAATCCTGACTGACATGCTCAGTAAAATTCAATGTTAATTAAGTCATTTAAATAGGTTAGGGATGAGCAGAAGACTTCATGTTTCATTTTATACCCCATGTTTTGTTGAAGCAGCATCACACAAACTGCCAGAACTAGAGCAAGAGGAAAGCTCCAAAAACACAGCACCAAAACCAAAGAAACACAACTGTCTGCCATGCAAAAGGGGGGTGAGACACCCCACACATTGGGTGTTTAAGAAATTACTTGCATCTGGCTACAGAGCCTCAATAAAAAAAGCATTCCTCAGCTTGGTTGCAACACCTTTAAAATGAGATATTATAAGCCTTTCTCTTTCTTATGAGTGATCCCCTTCCCCCCCCATCCATTTGCACCCTCCCATCAACTGGGACAACAACAGGTTGAAGTTCAACAAGGCCAAGGGCAGAGCCCTGCACTTGGGACTTAACGACCCTGTGCAGTGCCACAGGCTCAGGGAAGAGTGGCTAGAGTGTTACTTGGCACAGAAGGACCTGGGGGTGTTGGGTGACTGCTGACTGAATGTGAGTCAGCAGTGTGCCCAGGTGGCCAAGAAGTCCAAACAGCATCTTGGCTTGTATCAGAAACAGGATGGCCAGTAGGTCCAGGGCAGGGATTGTGCCCCTTTGGCATTGGTGAGGCTGCACCTGGAGTGCTGGGTCCAGTTCTGGGCTACTCACCATCAGAAGGACATGNGAGAAGAGGAGGCTGAGGGGAGACCTTCTCCCCACCTCCCCTGCCCTGCCAGGAGGGTGCAGAGAGGTGGGCGATGGTCTCTTCAGCCAGGGGACGGGAGATGGGATGAGGGGGATGGGCTCAAGCTGTGCCAGGGCAGGGTCAGGTCAGACATTAGGGAAAATGCCTTTCTTCACAGAAAGGGTTATTGGGCACTGACACAGGCTGCCCAGGGAGGGGGCTGAGTCCCTGACCCTGGGTGTATATAAGAGACAGGTAGATGAGGTGCTCAGGGATATGATATGGTTTAGTAGAGGACAGGTACAGTTGGACTCTGATCTCAAAGGTCTTTTCCAACCTGGTGATTGTGTGATTTGTAAGGCAGATCAGGCACTTGCTAGGCATCGTTTGCAAATCCCAGTGTAAAGCTTAACTGGGATGAATTTATGCTAGGACAGCAAAGCTAGATAGGTGCCAAACTTCAAATCGAGTCACAGCATTACCCAGGACTTCAGGATTGAGAAATATTTTTCCCAGGCTAACAGAAGCCTGGCTTTTAACCAAACAAAGAGAGCAATGAAACTTCCCTCCTAACAAACTTTAAGAGCTCAAAATTACATCAGAGTTACTGAGCATCCATCTCATTTTCTTCAGCTCATGCAACTACACAACTTCTTTCTCATTTTCCTTCCACTGCAAATATTTACATCACAATAAACATTAGCAGAAACATTTCTATCTCCCATTAGTGACTTCCAACATGCTGGTATGTTTCTTCAGAAGCCTTTCCAGTGAATAAATTGGTCCCAAACTAACTGTACATGTTATTTATACACAGGCATCCTTGCTTGGGATGTCTTCTAAATAGACTTCAGCAGGAGCATAAGGAATAACATCTTTTCCAGATATATTTGACTCTGATATAAACATAAGTATTTGCTGCAGAAAAAGCCACGCTTCAGATTTCTCATCAATATTTATATATAAAGCTAAACCCACATTTTCCAAGTTGCTTCTAGATAATATATGATGGTAACTTAGCAATAAAGCAATTCTACAGGTTCTGTATGATGTAGAAAAGCATATAAATATTACTTACTGTCAGATGATCAAGTTGCTGGGCTGTTGGGTGAAGATGGAAGATATTACACTGCAGTCTTGCCTGGATTCCCTCAAGTCTTGCCCTGGATGATCACAAGCACATGAAGAGCAGCAGCAAGGCTGAGGGAAAAACAAACAAAAATTTGACAACGTTAGACCAGCAAAACCCATTCCTGGGGTGGTGTAAAAGAACCAGCTAACACAGACGCAATGCAGCAGCATCAAAGCTCCCAGGAACCTCAGGCAGTGCCCAAAAGATGCAAATGTTTTAGACACTGTGTGCTAGAACCCCTCCCCAAATACCTTTCAGACTCAAGATTATACTTTTTGCCAAGCCCTGCTTTCCTTTTTACCCCTTTTTTAGGTTCTCAGTGGAGGACTTGTGTCCTTGGCATGCTCTGCTTGCTGCAGCACAGGGGGGATGCTCTTGTAGCTGACTCAAACCTGAGATTGAAAAGGTCTGTTTACTATTTCTGTAGGAGAGGCAGGGGGGGCAATTTAAATAAAAATAGTCAAGTGGAATTTGCAGGTGGAGCAGGGAAAGAATTCCCATTGTTCCCGTGTAGGGAAACTGAGGCACAGACCACTGAAACATTCCAGCAAAAAGTTCTNACCCCCAGGGATGGGGCACCCACCCCCTCTCTGGGCAGCCTGTTCCAGCCCCTCACCACTCTCTCTGTAAAAAACTTCCCCCTAATATCTAATCTAACCCTTCCCTCCTGCAGCTTCACTCCATCCCCCTTGTCCTGCCATTATCTACCCTCTTAAAAAGCTGATTCCCCTCCTGTGTCTCTGCTCCCTTCAGGGACTGGCAGGCTGCAGTGAGGTCCCCCCACAGCCTTCTCTTCTCCAGGCTGACCCAGCCCAGCTCCCTCAGCCTCTCTCCATAGGGGAGCTGCTCCAGCCCTCTACCCTGAAAAGCACCCAGAGCTGTGGTTTGCAAGGAAAGCCCAACCTCCCACAACCCCAAGCTCCCTCAATCCCAAAACCCAAGATGGAAACTTTGCTGAAGCAGGTACAGCCCTGTAAGGAACATCACATTCCCCAAGCCAGGCTGTCCTGGTGCTCCCTTGTCAAAAGAGTCTCTGATCTGTTTAACAAGGGACACAGGCTCTTTCCAATAGACAGGAGCCTCTCATGCTTGGCACATTCTGACACCTACCCTCACTGTATAGAGGAATATTTGTAGTCACAGCAGGTAAACGAGCTGTGGACAGGGAATGCAACTAATTTAATAGCATGAATTATTTACACATACATTCAGAAAAGCCATCTTGCTACACAGCAGTCCCAGCAGCAGGGATTATTAATTTATAGCTCAACTACAGCTACATTAAACAGAACAAGGCTCCCATAAAAACCACAGAGATGCAGAAAATACTACCTAGCCCATCCCAAAAGTACCACAGGGTTCCCTGACAAAGCCTCAGCCCTTAGCCAAAAAAATATATAATTCAACTGCATCTCTGGGGCAATGAAACAACAACCACCAGCTTCCAATTTGCATCCAGACATGCCTACACATCTGCTACACCTACACAAAGCAGGATTTGCCTTTTAAGTTTTCCTTAGGTTCCAAAATAGCATCAAATTCCTCCCCTTGGGTACAGCAATGCCAACACACCTTCCTCCCTCAGCCAGCAAACCCCTTTGAAAGATAACAGCGAGCAGGAGGCTACAGAGAGTCAGAGCAGAGGCTCACTAGGGAGAAATTTAGGCAAGATGAGCAACTAGGGAGATGGAGCAGCCCAGTTCCCTCCCTCAAAACAGAAACATAGGTAAGTCTGGAGGGAGAGTGAGTCCAGAGAAGGGCAACCAGGCTGGGGAAGGGGCTGGAGGGCAAATCCTATGAAGAGTGGCTCAGGGATCTGGGGCTGTTTAGCTTGGAGAAGAGGAGGCTGAGGGGAGACCTTCTCCCCACCTCCCCTGCCCTGCCAGGAGGATGCAGAGAGGTGTGGGATGGTCTCTTCAGCCAGGGGACAGGAGATGGGATGAGGGGGATGGGCTCAAGCTGCCCCAGGGCAGGGTCAGAGCAGACATTAGGGAAAATGCCTTTCTTCACAGAAAGGGTTATCAGGCACTGGCCCAGGCTGCTGAGGGAGGGGGCTGAGTCCCTGACCCTGGGTGTATTTAAAAGGCAGGTAGATGAGGTGCCACCTGGGAACAAAACCACATCCCTCCCACACCTTGTTTATTGGCCAGACCATGTTGGGGGGAGGGGGGGAGAGGGTTACAGCTGAAATCCTTGGCAAGAATTCAGTGGGGTTTTGGAGAATACCAACTCCATTCCTAGTAACTCAAAAGTGAGTCAGCTTTTCCACATCTCCTGTCTGGCCACAAAAATATGTGTTCAGGATTCATCTTTTCTCTCCTTTTCTCCTGATTTTTGTTTCCCCTTTTGCAGGATGCCAGGGGAGGAAATAAGCATGTTAGACTTTCAAATTCTTATTCCAAAATGTAATGAGAACTTGGAAATGATTTTTTTTCACCAAAATGTCCAATTCTCTTCTCTTTCAGGAAGAAATTATTTAATTAAAGAAAAAAAAAAAGAAAAAAAGGTAAAATGGTACTTTCTAATGAGAAGCCAGACCCTCCTCTTAATTTATTGAGTAACTACCCCAGCCACACAAACATACTTTCCTTGTCATTCTCCCCAGTGTCCACACTTGCAGCAGGCAACATTGCAGCAGTGGTTTTGAACTACCAGCAGTACCTTGGTTATAAAAAAGGGAAAAAAAAAATTAAAAGATAAATCTGTCAGGCATGTAATTTGCATTTCTGATTTACAGTCAAATTTTCAAGACTCAGCCTAGGTCAGAACTCAGCTCTGTCTTCCTGCCTTATTCAGCAAAGGGCACTGAACTGTGGCCCTGCCTCTTGCCATTCCAGCAGAGCTGTGCCAAAGAGGAATTCTGGCTCAGGGAATGTATTTATCATGCTTCTATTCTCATGGTAGCTCCACAGAAGGTAGCCACTATCAGGGAAAGCTCTTTGTCTAGAGGGATGCTAGGAGACAGTAAGTAAACCATGCACCATCACATAGCTAACAGAATGCCAATGACAAGCTCCTGCCATTGCAGCTCAGTCACATTGCCTCTGGATGTGAAAGCAGCAGGATGTTTTACTGTACCCATTAGCCCCAGAAACAAATGGCAGTGGGAGCATTTATGGGTGAGATGAAGGATGGGAAGGGTCAGGTTAACTAGCAGGAAGGGGCTAATGCATCGGTTCTCCAGCTGCAATGGGGGTGACACATCCAGGGGGACAAGCACTGCCTGCCCCTGCGTGTCTCCACTGTGAAATCCATTAGACCACATCCCTCAAACAGGCTTCTGGCAGCAACAATCACAGAGGCAACCCAGGATTGGCACACAAGGGAGGTCAAGTTGATTGCTAATAAGCAGGACCTGGAAACAATCTCCACCTGCCATCTACAGCTCTAATTCGTTACTACTTTAGCCCAAATTAAGGGCCTTTCTTAATGCAGTTGGGCACAAAGCCATTTTACTGGAGAGTTCTGTCACTAGCACTGTATTTATAACCCTGATATCAATATGCTCCTCCCAAGGCTGAAATCCCTTTCTATTTTGGGCTGTGCAAGAAGAGAAAGGGAGAGTTCCTGCCCCAAGGAACTGACAAGTGAAGCAGGCTGGGGAGAAAGGCACCCTGGGAGGCCTGTGATGTACCAGCCTGTGAGGCCTGTGATGTACCAGCCTGGGAGTGGGGTGGGCAGAAGGATACAGCCTGCTACCTGAAGGCAGGTTTGCTCCCTTCAGTTGCTGGCCAGGGGAAAAAAAAACCAGAAGTTTCCATAAATTTGCAAGCCCAGAGCACCCTTCAGAGCCATGTCCCTAAAGCACTCATGTCAGGAGAATCCAAAAGCTTTTAATCAGCCTGTTCCTTACCCCTTTGGTTTGTCAGCAGAGATCTGACAGCATGCTTGGCCTGGCAGTGTGCTGCCCGGGCAGCTTCAGAAACACTGATCTCCCTCATTAGGGACTGAGCTTCTCCCAGCACCTCATTACCATCTCTCCCAGTTGTCTGGCCCACATCAAAGGGGTTTCCTGAGGCTTTGACAACAATCTCTCTGCTTCCAAGGGAAAGCTGTTGCAAGCATTTTTGGGGTGGTTTTTTTTTCCTATTAAATGATTTCTGGGAGCTGAAATAGATGGAAGAAGCTCCAGTGTTGCTTCCCACCACACAGAGCAGAAGAGCATCCCTATAGTCAAGGGGGGAGAGAAGTCCTGCACAAGTCAGCACTTTGAGCCTAAAGGATTGGCTCTCAGAAGATGCCACATTGGGACGGTGATGCAGATGGAGCCTCTACCAACACTTCATTGAGAGGTTAAGCTGTGCTCTGTGTGAACATACTGGAGCTATAATCCTGCTTGTAAGGATGGGAGTGGTGCTACTGGTGTGAAGTTATGGCAGTTCCTGCTGTGGAGTGGCTGATGTTTCTCCAAACCTTGAGTGAGATGCTGCTGCACCTCCTCAAAGCCAGAGGCAGCTGGACATGTGCTCCTCAGCCTCACCCACACCCTCCTTTGATTATTGCAAGTCAATCAGAGCCTTGTGAAGCAGCTTGAGACAGGGGAAAGCTGGGTGCCTAGGCACAAACCAGACTGCAAAATGGCACCAAGGGTGAGCACGTGCAGACCTTATTAATGTGACCTTGTTATTGTTTATAAATATGTGAAGGGTGAGACTCAGGAGGACAGAGCCAGGCTCTTCTCAGGGATGGCAGTGATAGGACAAGAGGCAGTGGGTGCAAGATGGAGCAGAGGAAGTTCCATGGGAATACAAGGAGGAACTGTGTCCCTGGGAAGGTGACAGAGCCCTGGGACAGGCTGCCCAGAGAGGTTTTGTGGAGTCTTCTTCTCTGGAGACATTCAAACCCCCCCTGGATGCGTTCCTGTGTGACTTAGTCTAGGTGATCCTGCTCTGGCAGAGGCGGGGTTGGACTAGATGATTTTTGGAGGTCCCTTCCAACTCCTAATGCTCTGTGATTCTGTGACCTGTGTGCAACGTGCCAGATCTTCATCATTGCTATTCATCTCCCAGCACAAATTTTAAAGGAAATAAGTGAGCCCTTATTTCCCAGCACTGAAAATGCCTTTAGGCATCCCATCCAGAGCGATTTCCCTCACCAGAAGAGTTTTTGCCTCTGATGTGCCCCTTGTAATAGTCACTCTGGCGTGGGGAGAGGGAACGTGCACAAGCATGTGTGCATGATGGAGCCCTTGCATGAGCAGATCTGAACGAGTTCATACCCCAAATAGCCCAGCAAGGGGAAGCTCTGCCCTTCACACCGTGTATTAATGGTCATTCTGCACAGCATGTTGCTATGCAAAACCCAGGAGGGCTGCACGCCGCATCTGTCTAACTCCAAGCCAGCGTCGCTTCAGGGAGCTGTTGGAGGGAGATAATTAAAGATGGTCTCCAAATCCATAAATCAAAGAGAGAAAGACCTTGAAAAGGGGGACAAAAGGAAGAAAAAGGGACTTTGAAATATGCCCTGTGCTGGATAATACTCCAGATCGGTTCTTCCCAGGTGCGATTGTGTTTCAGAAGCAGCGTGCTGAGACGCTGCAAGCTACTTGGGAATCCAGGTGGGGGGAGGCATTTCAGCTCTGGGTGTTTTGTGCTGCTTTCAGTGCTTTGCTCTGCTCCTAAATCGTAGCCCTTCTTTCCTGCCTGGCCTGCCAGGGGAAAAGCAGGCACTGGTGGTTCCCCAAGGAGAAGCTGTTGAGCTGAGGGGACGTGACCAGCTATGAAAAAATACCAAGGGAGAGCAGCAGGGAGATACATTTTTTTTTCTCCACACTTTAGATACAGGAGGAGAAAGCCTACCCAGTGACAAAGCTCCATTAACGACTCCCTTAGGAGCATTAACACTTTACCAGCATCAGCAAAGTCATGGGATAGTCCAGGGGGAGATATCCCATTTCATAGCAAAGGAGAAACCAAGGCACCAGAGGGCAAAGGTCCCTGTGCCTGAAAATGTTTCCCAGCGAACACAAGTGGACACTTATCTGCTATGAAGCAGTGCTCTGTTAGTTTCTAAGTGACATCTTTCTGGCTGCCGTGCAGGCCTGTGGCCTCTCTGTCACTTTTCAGCCCCATGGTGATGGCCAAAGCAAGGAAAGCCCTTGATTTCACAGGAATCTCAGATTAAATGGGGGTTACTCTGCTCCAAGCAGCCCTGAAATCAATCACTTTCAAAACCTGGAGGGACAGGGGTTACATGCTTCGAGCACTCCAGGCAGATGAGCTCTTTTGCAAGCTTTAGGCCAAATCATCTCCCCAGAATGGTCACAGCTCCTCAGACAAGGATTTTCAGCCTGACTGTGAGCAGGAGAAAGGTCCATGAAGCCCTCAGCATCGATATGAGGCTCTAGAGAGAAAATGGTAAAACTGATGGCCCAGGAACGTGCTCTGCCAGAAGGTTTGGAGAACACTGTCCTTGTCTGCTTCTGAGAATGATGCTCTTACTGGCTCGGTTTTCTTTGTTCCCCCAAACCTCTTAACCTACTCTCACACTGCAGAGCTGGGGAGCTTTTCATTAACTATTTCCTCCTCCTGTTTCCATGGAAAACAGAAGATCACATGCAGCATCTCCCAAGAGATGACAAAAGTGCCTCTGGTCTAACAGTCCTACTCGCCCTTAACAAATGAGGCCAGAAAGAAGAATTATTGAGATGCAAAACAGGGATTTCATGTCCCAACACAAAATCTCAGCCTTTGCAAATAAGAATAGTACTAAAAAATCTCCTGGGTGTTCAGGTAGGTCCACACTGAGGTATACTTTTACCAAAAAAAAGGCAAAAAGGGGCATTAAGACTGCATATTGCCAGTACAATATATAGTATAATATATTTGGGGCTGTTCAGCCTGGAGAAAAGAAGACTGAGAGGGGATCTGATCAATGGTTATCAATATCTGAAGGGTGGGACACAGGGGGAAATGGCCAGCCCCTTCTCAGTGGCTGTGGGGACAGGACAAGGGGCGATGGCTGCAAGTTGGAGCACAGGGAGTTCCACACCAACATGGGGAAGAACTTTTCCCCAGTGAGGGTGAGGGAGCCCTGGGACAGGCTGCCCAGAGGGTGTGGAGTCTCCTTCTCTGGAGAGATTCCAGCCCCATCTGGACACCGACCTGTGTGCCCTGTCCTAGGGACCCTGCTCTGGCAGGGGGTTGGACCCCATGGGCTCTGGAGGTCCCTTCCAACCCCTATGATAATGTGATTTTGTGATACTGTGATTTGAAGCCCTTGATCTCGCTTTTCCCTAGAGTGACACCATCCTCTATTTCCATTATTTCCAAGGTTTGGGCCAGAGACCCTCCTGTTATGCCAGCCCCTGCCTTTTCCCATGCCTAACCTCATCTCCCCAGGGGTTTCTGCCCACTCTCAAATAGCATATGATCCACCAGACTGACACTTGAGAGCATCCAAAGCCCTAGAACTTCAACACTGGGTGGCTAAAGACGGGGTGAGGCAGCTCAGAAGTAGGACACCCGTTTTGCCTTCTTAGCAGGACTATTTATTGGAAGCCTGTGATTTTTTTTCAGCATCTTGGCCTCTCAACTTCCCCATCCATGAGAAATATGTGAATGCATCTAACTGCTTGCTCAAAAATGACAGGGAAGGGGAATTCAAACACAAGCCGTGTTTGCAAACTAGCATGCATTTCTTGTCTGTGTAGACATCCATTCAAGGCTCCATAATTCTGCTTTAGGCTAAAATCAGCTCTTTTTAGCAGTTTCAGCTGAATAACATTTGCCCTGCAACATATAAATGAGGGCAGCAGAGGTTTGAGTTCCAAGAAGGAGAAGGAAAAGACACCAAGTTCAGCTGTGGGTTAGACAAGGCCATTTTGACACTAAAAGGCCCTGCTGTGCTGTGCATCAGGCATGTGGGGCTTTTCTGGGGACAAGATTCGGTGGAGTCCAGCTAAAGCAGAATTCTTAATGAAAGAGAAGTGCAGTGCTCTAAATTTAGATGCACCATTAATGCTTTTAAAAGCATCTGTAGCCACGGAGTGCCTCAAGTTTCACTCACATCAGGCCAAATCTGAACCCACTGAAGCCAGCAGTGAAAATCCCGTTGATTTCCAGAGGCCCAGTGCTCTGCTCACTTTTCCTCTCCCTCCCCATCTTTGGTGGCCCATCCAGTAGATCACTATGTGTGGTTAAATGGGGTAGTCTGCAGTTGTTGATACCTGTAATGTCATTTTATGCTTTAGTCTTTCTGGCAGCAAAGAAGAAAGGTTAGACCATGCATAGTTGCTGGTTGAGTGAGACAGCAAAGTAAACAGCAGGACAAATCGCAAGGAGATTTTGGGCCCCTCACTACAAGAAACACATTGAGATCCTGGAGTGAGTCCAGAGAAGGGGAACCAGGCTGGGGAAGGGGCTGGAGGGCAAATCCTCTGAGGAGCAGCTGAGGGAGCTGGGGGTGTTGAGCCTGGAGAAGAGGAGGCTGAGGGGAGACCTTCTCCCCACCTCCCCTGCCCTGCCAGGAGGGTGCAGAGAGGTGGGGGATGGTCTCTTCAGCCAGGGGACAGGAGATGGGACAAGGGGCAATGGGCTCAAGCTGGGCCAGGGCAGAGTCAGAGCAGATGTGAGGGAAAAGTTCTTCACTGAAAGGGTTATCGGGCACTGGCACAGGCTGCCCAGGGAGGGGGCTGAGTCCCTGACCCTGGGTGTGTTTAATAGACGGGGAGATGAGGTGCTCAGGGATGTGGGTTAGTAGAGGACAGGTATGGTTGGATTCAGCCTCAAAGGTCTTTTCCAACCTGGTGATTCTGTGATTCTGATGTTATCTATCCTTTAAATATCAGATCTGTTAGGCAAATAGTCCTTATTTGTGTTTTAAAGCAGGCTTCTCTACAGCACTTCAGCCACCTTTACATCAGATGTGCCATACATCACATAATCTGCAGACAGGAACCGTGACTTGTCTGGTAAAGAGGGTTCTGCTTGTAAAATGCTGATCTCTGTGGGATGGGAATGTATGAGTTGTGTGGATTGAAGGCAGTATTGCAACCTGTAGTATGACAGTTACACGTGATGGATGTGCAATTTATTGTTTAGTGGAAAAAGCCTGCTTTGATTTATAAATATTTCACTTGAGAAGAACCTTGACTCTTGAAAGCCAAGCACACAGACAAGCTTCCCACTGCCAAAGGATGATCAAAGGACATCATCTGGATGGATGCTGGGGACTCAAGAGCTGTGGCTCCTCCATATAAACCCCACCACAATCAAACAGGAATAGAGCTCATGCTTTATCATGGGATTATGAATAGCCAGTAATCCCTCATTTATTCCCTACTCCCATGAAGCACGTTAAGGGATACACAGGGATTAAAAACTGGCATTGGTTGTTCAGTACAGAATCAGGAAAGCATTTCTTTCAGCATTATAGAACAAATTACAAGCTCACCTGTCCTGCCAAACTCTCTCCTTCCTCATAAGGTCAAGAAACTCCAACTGCTGCATTAATAAAAGAAAACCCCAACTCCTGTCAATCACTGCTGGGTTTATCTGTTAGAGACACCTCTTTCTGCCAACAGCCTAGTTCTATTTTTACTGTGCAAATGCTTTCACACCTAAGTTCCCATGTGTGTGCCCACTTCATGCATTGTTCACACCTAGTTTACTCTTAACACCTCTCAAGAACCTTGCACAGAGGTGGGAAAGGATTTCTCCTTTGGACAGCCATGTGCTCTGATAGGGAGGGGGGGGGAAACAAATAGGAACCAGAGTTGCTGTCAGCACTCAGGGCTACAGGGGTGAACAGGAGAGGCAAGGGGCAAGGGGGTGTATCTTCACTCCTTCACTGTCCAGTTTGTCTCATCTCTTTATGAAAGCCATTTGGAATTAAAGCCATATAATGAACAGCATCCTCTCAGCCAGGGCCTGAACCTTTGGGCTTATCTCATCCAAGCTGTAACTTTCCTGCAACTTCCCATGTGTGACAACTTTCCAGCAACCTTCCAGCAAGGGCTCAATGGGTCCACTGATACATGACCGACCACCTGAGGAACAAAGTGTAAGTCTCACAGTCCCAAATTAGTCATCTAATTACTGAACAAACCTCCCTGCATTACCAGATGTGCTGAGGATTCACTGTGCCATCACCAGGAGCACGGAGGGCCAGGCTGCGCCAGCTCACCCAGGAGACTTCAGGATTGCCCTAGCATCACTCCCAGCCTTCTCCAGTCACTGGGAATTCAGTGAGGTGGGTTCAAAGCAGGATGACTAACCCAGTTGTAGTCTTGGGAATGTTCCCAAAGCATCCACCTCAGTGAAATTAAGGTAAGAATTATGAATTGCCTTGATACCAGTTTAGCATTTTCCCAGTAACTTCCTTCTTCATCTTTGGACTGTACAGTACTTAAAGAAAGAGGACCACAAATTTGATTGGGATGGAAATAGATGTAGCACCAAATATAATTTGACTTTACAGAATGATCCTAGTAGTTATAACTTTCCCCTTTCCACCTCAGTTATTAATAGCATAGGCACAAAAGTCATCAAATCCTTTTCCTGGGATGAACCAAGCTAATAGAGGGTTGGCCAACCTGTATGTTTGGCCCTCAAAGGGTATCTGGGTGCCTGCATAGCAGAACACTGTGTACAAATGCTTCACTGAATCCACCCTGGCTGCAACTTACCACTGCTAAGAATAAACCCTAAATAATAAACACTTCCTAAAAATAAACCCACACGTTCCTGGCTTTCTTCCTTTCTTTGTTTTCTTTCTGTTTGTTGTCTTTCTCTCTTTCCTACCTAGCTATCTTCTTTGCTGCACGTTGTGTGGGTTGAATATTCCCAAAGACCTCTCCTTTTCAGCATTATCAAGTGAGGTGCTTCCCAGCACACAAGATTACCTACAGTTAAGCTCACTTCCTAAAAACACTAATACATCAATAACAGATGTATTAGCCAGGCCCATGGTTTACAACCACTTTACAAAGACTATCATTTCATCCTTGAGACATCAGGAGACTATGTAAGTGAATCATCAAATTGATCTGGACCAGGAAAAGGCTGCATCTTTATGTCAGAATTACAACAGGATGAATTTAGAACCTATTTTCAATTGAAAAATAAAACCCAAATAAAAAACCCCTGATGGCTCAGAGCCTGCAGGATACTTGCAGGTAGATGATGGACAACTACCATAATAACATGAAGTTTGACATCATAAAGTGTTTTCCTTATTCTTTCATCAAATCAGACGTCTCTAATTCCCTCTCTTTCCCTGAAAAGAATAGTAAGATTGGCATAAAAGGCATGAGAAACATAGAAGGCTTTTGTTTCTTGAACTCCCACTACCCATCCCTCCTAAGGGAAAGTTCCAATTAACGTACCAGTCCTTCACCTCTCAAAAATAAGGGTTGCTACTTCTTTCCTCCACTGTGGAGAGTGGGGCCAAAAATTTTCATCTGTGGCTGACTGTGGTCATTTTGGAAATCCAATTCAGCATGCCTCAAGAGAACTGGATTTCCCTAAAACATCAGAGCAGTCTTTCCTCGTTCACTAGAGCATGAATCTCACTCATAATTATTAAGCCCATTTTGTATTCAGCTTCTGCTCTCCCTCATGCAGAGAGACATCAGCTTAAGGGTTCTCATCTCATTTTTTTTTCCTTCTCCCACAATTCAATTCTTTCACATTAGCAGTGATGGGGGGGGGAACCCCCTCTTGGAAATGTATTCTTTCATTGAATGTTTCCAACCAGGCTTCATTTTTCATGGTCTTTATTTGGATCAATCACGTTAAAAGCTGATGTTGCATTATTTAATCTTTGACAGGCATAGAATTAAGATGCAGGTTTATTCGCTTACAGAAAATGTCAGACTAGAATTAGATGATCACTTTAGGGATTGAACCTAACTACTCAGATAGCTGCTTTTTTCAGGCAGAAAATGTTAATATTCTTGCCATATTTTTTTCCCTAGGTTCTAGTAGCATGGGAATGGGATTTATTAGGACCTGGAATAAGTTTGTGGAAACATTAGCCTGTTCTTTTCTTCAGCAAAAACTGTACTGTAAGATATGAGAAAGCACCCTAGATAGCTTATACTGGCACAGGAATTTTAAGGACTTACGCCTGAGGGCGTCAGATTGTCTGCTGCAGACTACTGTCTTGTCTGGCTTCAGACAGTTCTATAAAGCTATGCTGATTTACAAGAGCTGGGACATCTCCTGCCACTTATTCTCCACATACAGAGCACGTTGTTCTTAAAGCTCAGGCACCAAAAGGACAGAATTCAACACCACGTACTCCAAGGAGATGGCTGTTTCATGGTGGAGCCTAGGATATCAACAAAGCTCTCCTCACCTTGGTCAGAGAACCCACTGCAAGCCATATCCTCAAATAACACTTAAACATCTCAATGAGGAAAAAAAAGAAAGAGAAAAAGAAAGGCAGCTACTTAGCTCATGGCCCTGACTTTCCACTTCACTGGATGAAGTACCCTGACACTGAAATTTTCATGACGTTACACCTTGCGTACTACTACCTCTGGGCAGATCAGTAACCTCTCCAAGAAGCACAACACCCCTCCAAGGGTGATGGGAATGACAGAAGCTCTCCAGGGGTCCCACCACTTCATTTTTAGCTGGGCCTGAGTGACTTGGCTGCTGTTCACCTCTTCTCCTGAAGATGCATGTGATAAGGTGCTCTGGTGCCGAGCGGGTTAATACGCAGCTCTACCCATTTTTCTCCTCCGTAGCTGAGTTACCCCACCATCAAAGCAACAGCCTGTTTTTCAGCATGGATCTTATCTTCCTACTCAAGAGGTCACAGATTGCCAGCCTTGTTTTAATGAGCTGTGTCCTGTGAATTTCACAGTCACTTCAAGTCTAATAAGGGAACCCACAGGGGTAGTGTTTTCAATTTGCTCCTCTTTCCTGGAGAGCTTGTGCCATACATCACACGGAGCAGTTCACAGCTGGTGAAAAAGAAAAGAACTAGCTTGTATTCCCTATGCAGGGATTTTATAATTCAATATTTATTAAGATTGGGGTCCTCTCATTTGAAAGGCCGACCAGTTTGTTTTACTATGTGTGGGATATATTACATTAATAAAGTGAACAACTGCTTCCAAGAACTAATTTAGCGACGGTGTTGAAAAGCCCTGTGCACTACAGAAGTATTATGAACCACTAAGAATCCTGAATGCTTTGTCTAACCAAGCCTCACGCATACAAATTAACCATAATTGGGATCCCTGTTCCCACCATCAGAACTAAGGGCCACTTTTAAAACTGAAATGACACCAAAACGTCGGATTTTAATTTCAAATTCACTCTCTAAAAGCACAGCCTGATTGTTTTCCTCCCTTCTAAGGGTGGCTCCTGAAAAATGGGGGAATCTGAGCTTTACTTCAATGTGCCTGAACGAGCACAGCTATCAGCTGAAGATGACAGCAAAGCAGTACTCCTTGAATATTCATTAATTCTTCCAGAGATCTGACATTCCCTTGTACAGAGGGTTGGAAAATTTGCTCAGTAAATAATACCACCGTCCCATGAAATTCAGAGATCTGTTTTCAACTTTTCACCTAAAAGGAATGTGACATATTCCATTGCCTTGGGCTACAGATTATACCCATCTTCAGAAGATAGAAAACTTTTTTATTTGTGATGCTTTCTCTTGGCATTTGGCAATTAAGTTGCCCTTAGCAATCAGAATTGGAAGCATTTTAGTGAGATTTGGCATTAGCTTTTGCTTTTCTACCTCCTGTTAGCATCAGAAATGAGCTGCAGCTTTATTTCCAATAAGTGTTTGTGTAAACACTCTTGTATACAGATGAATATAGACTATAAATTCAATGTGAGACGCTTCCCAGTGGCACAGCAAGTCACCAAAAAACAAAAATGGAGACAATTTTATCTTTCTGAGGCAAAGATTTGTTAATTAGCCAGGAGACAGCACATCATCTGTGGGAAGGAAGGAACCTCCCAGATAAAGAGGAGCTAACGGAAGTGTTTCTTCATCTGTCTCTCACAAATATTCCTGACTGGTTTGGATGTCCTCGTGAATAGTCCCTTTACTTGCTTTTTCTGCTTAAAATAGTTTGAGTTAATGTGATTTTGCAGTTAAATGAGTAACAACAAGAGGTTCCTCATTTCAGGGTGTGATGACTATGTGAAGCACGGCTGGAAAGCTTCAACACACGTGTCGTGTCTCTTCATCACACCCAAAGGTTAATCGTGTGCTCCCAGTGTTTGTGCAAAGCCCAAAGGGTGCTGGCCACAGGAGGAATGGGAGGTGCAGAAAGGTTTTTCCAGTGAAAAACTCCAAGGAGGCCATGAGCAAGCAGCTGCGTGGTGTGTTGTTGCCAGCTGGGGTTAAACCACACCACCAGTAGATACCTACTGGCGTGCCACAAGGTTCTGGGGGAACCCACGTAGACACCACCCCATGGGCCAGCAATGAGGCTCATCTTCATAGCCCCACCCCATCATTCCCTGCAGGTCAAGGAGACATGATGAACCTTAAACCTGGTTTTGCTTTTCCAGGTCCTGCTGGGAAACAGGAAAATGTCAGGAAAGAAAATTCTCCCTTGTGTTTCTGGAGTGACAGTTTCTATTGCCTAGAGAGCAGGAGAAGAACGCAGCGTGGAAAACAAAGAAAAGCAGCTTTACCTACACTGCAGTTAATAAAAATTAAATGTCAAGTGGGACAAGAAAAACTGATGTGGTAACACACAGAGGACAGGATCCATGAGAGACTTGGAGTAATGAAAAGGTCAGGGAAGCCTATAAATAAAGCTTGCCACCGACAAGATCTAGGGAGGCAGAAAGCTCATCAGAAGAGTACAGCCACTCAGGCAATTTAATGAATGTTTTATGTAAATGGAACAATTACTATTCCAGGTAGAGACACTGTCCTTACTCTGAACACTACATACATCCCATGCCAGCCATCAGAACAAGGCACAGGCTGATCACCTTCCCTGTAGGGACTGCACAGGGTGCATAGAAAAGACGGGAGGCGCTCAGGGATATGGTTTAGAAGAGGACAGATACAGCTGGACTCAATGGTCTCAAAGGTCTTTTCCAACCTTGTGGCTCTGTGAAGACACCTATGGTTCAGTAAAACCTGGCATTGCGAAATTAAATGTAGGGAAAACATTCTTTCCCCTGCTGTTGAAAGGTACTTGGAGAGCTGTTCCAGCCGCCCCCGCCCGGGGATCTGGGGTCCTGGTCCCGCTCCCCCTCCGTTTGCAGTTGCTGCTCATCCCCGCGGTCTGTCCCTTTGTTCAGCTTGGCAGCAGAGAGAGGTTTCCTTCTGGGGAAGAACAAACCCCTCATGGCCTTCCTTCAAGGGTCCATCAGGCAGCGACTCTCTGCCTGCACCTGGCATCTGTCTCTCCTCTTTCTATTCTGGGAGGAAGAGAAACAGCTGAGCTCTGCTACCGTATGCGCGGGAGGCAGATGGGGCGTGAATTCAGTAGTGATTGTACTGCTCATTTGTTTGGCATAAAAATGACAGACACGTGATAGAACCACCCGGAACAAACATGGGGGAGGTGGGGGGTATGAATACTGAATAGCTTTTGCCATCATTAATTTTTCCTGTTACTGTGAGCTTTTCTTCTCATTCAGTGATAAATCTGCAGAAACACGGAGGGTTAAAGTTGTCACCCTGACTCCCATCAGGTATTTTATCCAACAGGCTGTTCTATTTCTATGATCTCCTACAGTGCATTTCTTTCTCTTTTGGGCAAGGGGAACAGACATGTTGGTTTCACTGCTTAGCTAGCTGCTGGATAGCTGGGTAAGGTAGAAGGGGGAAGCATTTCCCTCCAGACTCACAGAACTTTTTCTTAACCTTTGGCTTTGCCTGCATTTGGTTTTATGAGCTCTAAGCCCATGTAGGATTTGAGGGCCAGGGTAAAATTTAAAAAAGAATGGCTTGGAAGCTTAGTTTTTTCTGATGTGAACTCCAAAAAGCCTTCACTGACCAGGATGGTGGGTTTGGTGGTTTCTCAGCCTAGCCCATAGTTGCTGTTTGTGCATCATATAAAAACACAATTTCATTCAGAGAGATGAAAAGTCCCTTAAGGGAAAATATATCATAAGGGTGAGAGGGTCAAAAATATGATGCAATTGCACTCAGAAAATGCATTGCATTTAGTGTGGCTGAATTTGCACACAGTCTCTGCAAAAAGCACAAAATCCTTCAAATATTCCTGCCATGGCCTGATGCTGAATGAGGAGCTTTATGAATATTTCAATTGCAAGGCTTGAAATAAAAGAGTTGTTTCAATTTTGAATCACCTTTCCTTAAATAACTTGCCCGGTTTGGTATTAAATGACACCCCATTAAATCCAACAGCCACTCCACACATGTGGGGCAATGATGGCATCTCTTGGTTAGGTTAGACATCAGAAAGAAATTCTTTACTCTGAGGGTGGGGATGCCCTGGCACAGGGAGCCCAGAGAGTCTGTGGAAGTCCCATCCCTGTCATGGTTCAAGGCCAGGGTGGACAGGGATTTGGGCAGCCTGGTCTAGTGAGGGTGTCCCCACAGCAGGGGGTTAGAACTAGGTGACCTGTGATGTCTCTTCCAGCCCAAAGCATTCTGTGATTCTACGACTTCAGTAAGACTTCAGTTAGCCTCTATCATTCCTGGGAAAGCAGCTAAACGATTGTGTTACCTGGTTCTACCTTCAGCAGGATGTCTAGGAAGGCAAATAATTCTCTTATTGCAAATACAACCTCCCCTTCATTCCCTACAACCAATAGTACACATAAGAACCTGGCTCTGGTCTGCTATGTGTTGGCAAAGCTGAGGGATGCACTGGGCTCCACTGGAGCACTTCCCTACTTCCCTGAGAGCCAGCCATCATCCTAAATGAGAGCCAGACTTGGCCTTGAGCTTCTTCCTTTAATAAATGCCAACGGATAGATTCTCCTGCTTCTCCCACCCACCTGAGTGACCGTGCATCCCTGGAAATGAAGCCCTGACTAGTGTCAGGCAAAATATCCGAGTCAGACCTTGGGTAATTCTAACAGCTTTGAAATGGGAAGTGCTGCCACTTTTATGCAGGGACTGAAAGCTTGCCGAGGTTCCCTGTAACTTCATTAAGCCTCCTCTCCATCATCCATCCACCCAACTGCCACTTAACACATTCTGGCACCGTGCCTCTCATATATTGCAGCAGATACAGCTGGCAATGCACGGAGCTTATCACGGGGTATTAATTACTTGAGCATAAATAACGTTCCCTCTTATCTCAGCTTCATGATCCACTATTGCTGATGGAAATACATTCATAATGACAAGTGAGAGGAAACAATGAGGGGGCAAATTCAAGCCGAAAAAAAAATGAGTGACAGGTCTTGAAATGAGTGAAAGGGGAAGCCAGGCAAAGGAAAATGAAAAGTAAAATGAAAAATACAGATACATTTCTAACAGCCACATTGATTAACCCCTGGAACCTAGTGCCAAGGAAAGAGGTCCATTTTTCACTTCTAGATATTTTCAGATCAGTCCGAGAAACAACCTTTATTTAGGGAAGAGTGTTAATAAGTGTGAGCGTGGAAGCTCTCCCAGAACAAGGACAACAAGGCACACAGGCCCATCCAGCCACACACGGTGACACCACACAACAACACAACAGTTAAAAAATATTAAAGGTGTTCCAGCTGCCCCACAGGATAACAAATCATAACAGGACTTGCAGGGGTCACTCCCACTCCAGTCCCCAACCTAGGTTAAGCAGAAGGATGTAGCTTTTCTGTGAGCAATTCTCCTGTCCTGCCTCCACTCACAGCCTGCATTAGGAAGGTGGTTCCCAACTAGCCTGGCACAAGGAGGCAATAAGAACAAGATATATAGCTTTTGATTGCTCAAAACCCCTCATTAAGGATCGCAGGATGGAAAGGCATACCTTAAATGAAGCTACTCTCATGGCTCTGCACCACTGAGGGTGACAAGCTGTGTCCATGTTGTGTGCGGGGGAACTCGCTGTGTGGTGCTGGAAAATCACAGAATCATGAAGGCTGGGAAAGACCTCCAAGATCATCCAGTCCAACCATGCCCCTACCACCTATATTACTCACTAAACCACATCCCTGAGTACCTCATCCAACCTTTCCTTCAACGCCCCAAGGGACAGTGACTCCACCACCTCCCTGGGCAGCCCGTTCCGATGCCCAAACCGCTCTTTCAGAGAAGAAATTTCTCCCCATTTCTAATGTGAACCTCACCTGGTGCAACTTGCAGCCATTCCCCCTCATCTCACCACTAGTTATCTGCAAGAAGAGGCCAACCCCCAGCTCACCACAGCCTCCTTTGAGGTAGTTACAGAGAGCAATAACGTCCCCCCTCAGCCTCCTCTTCTCCAGACTGAACAGCCCCATTTCCCTCAGCCACTCCTCAGAAGGTTTGCTCTCCAGCCTGGTTGCCCTTCTCTGGATTTGTTCCAGGACCTTGATGTCTGTCTTGTAGTGAGAGGCCCAAAACTGAACACAGCACTCAAGGTGCAGACTCACCAATGCTGAATACAGGCGATCATCACCTCCCTGGTCCTGCTGGCCACACCGTTCTTGACACAAGCCAGGATGCCGTTGCCCTTCTTGGCTACCTGGGCACGCTGCTGGCTCATGTTCAGGCAATCACAGGTGTAGGTTTGGCTGCCAAAAGACCTGTGGCACGTCTGTACAATGCAGGCTTTTAAGAAGCAGGACTGGGGTATGTCTGTACATGCGGGGGTGTGTTTGTGAGTAGCTGTGTGCACCCCGTGTACACACACACACACCAGGTGTAGCTCTGAAGAGCGGGAGAGCAGGCTGTTTTACGTACACACACACTTCTACAGGTGTACCTGCTGTGGATGGGTACTGCTGTGAACTTGGCATCTCGGTGATACCTTGATGAGGCAGATGTAGTTATTCAGTGTTTTGAATATGTATTTTTAGCTTGTTTACTGGGCTCATTATAGAAATGTGAATGGTTATTTGTGTGTGAATAGTGTGTTTACAGGTTATAAACCTTTCTTGTGGAGTATTAATTAATATTTTTGAAAGCACAGAGGCTGACAAGTGTGTAGTATGTGTTGGACATTTATGTGGGTGGACACACCGACATGAGCTATTTCGACTCACATAAGGACACAGACTTGTATTTAAACATTTGTTAGGGCAGAGTGGCTCTAGTATGCTTTTATTCCCATGGTTTGTTGTCCTGCACATGCTTGTGGCATGATTAGAGGGCTGGAGCAGCTCCCCTATGAAGAGAGGCTGAGGGAGCTGGGCTGGGTCAGCCTGGAGAAGAGAAGGCTGTGGGGGGACCTCATTGCAGCCTGCCAGTCCCTGAAGGGAGCAGAGGAACAGGAGGGGAATCAACTTTTTAAGAGGGTAGATAATGGCAGGACAAGGGGGAATGGATTAAAGCTAAAGGAAGGAAGGTTTAAATTAGATATTAGGGATGGGTAATTGAGGATGGCTACTCTTCTCCGGAGAGTAACGACCATGGGGGAGGAGAAAGGTGTGGAAGCATTCCAGTGCCTCCTTACCTCTGGGGTCACGTCAAGGACCCTGCAAGCCCGCTCTCACAGTGAGTGGAGCTGTGTAAGTCAGCCTGTTAGGTAGAGCTTATATAAACAACATCTCTCTGAGGGGCTGAAATCACCTCAGCCCTTCCCCTCCGTCACCATCCCCGACATTAGGAGTTCACATCAGCTCCTGAATAAAAAGACCGGTTTTTTTTTCTGCATTGTTGAACTTTCTGGACACTTTGCATCTCTCAGACCAGTTCTCTTCACCCCTTCTCTGGATGCCACAAGACCTTCTTTGGGGAAGTATGGTTCTGTGCCCAGTTCTTTGTAAAGACCAAACCTGTTAACTCTGGTGCTTTTGGGGAACAGTGATCCGAATGGAGCTGCA
The DNA here is from genome assembly GCA_013400835.1 of Zapornia atra. Classification (NCBI taxonomy): domain Eukaryota; kingdom Metazoa; phylum Chordata; class Aves; order Gruiformes; family Rallidae; genus Zapornia; species Zapornia atra. The sequence goes on along the minus strand of VZTU01025219.1, from coordinate 123,867 downwards.
GGACAAAGCACACCTTTAGGGTTAGCACTCAAGAAGTGATTGGCAGCTCAGCATGAGTCCCCCAGGGATGTTATTTCTTGCCACTGGCAGAAGCAGGGGACTGATCCTGACTCTTGACACCAACTGACACCTGACCAGATGGCTCCAGTTATGTCAGGGCACATTCCCATTAGCTACAGGAACGTCAGCAGCCAAGCCTTTATTCTAAATATGCACTGTACAGAGTTTTGCAAACTGTTACTTACCCAGACTACCTACTCCAGGGACTCTGAAAATCCAGCACATTTCAAACTCCCAGGTGGCTACTTACTTTGTTTTAAATCATCAGCTGGAACTGAAACTGGGACATCCAGGCCAGGAAAAAAAAAAAAAAAACCAAACCCCAAAACATTCATAGATCTAAACTTTCTCTGCTCATGGAGAGCTTATGAAATGTGTCAGAGATGCCATGAAAACAGTACACAAAGACAGCCCTTCAGTTTGCAAAGGCAGGCAAACCCACTGGATAAACATACTACAGGTTTGCAGGGAAAGCTGTCCCCTTAATACCAGGTATTTTGACAGAAATAAATCACAGTGACGGTGATTCTGGAGGAAAATACTAAAATCTATTCATAAAAATCATGAAGGCAAAGCACTTCACTACATACCAGAGAGGATTTGGATTTTTTTTTCTCCTCTTCTTTTAATTTAGCAGTAACAATGTCTACAATACATTGACTCACAAATTAAGTGAAGGTAGGAAACCACATTCTTCATACTGAGAAGGGACATTCTGGACTTGTACTTTTTAAATACCCTCTCAAGGGGGAAGAGTTGCCAATGTCCAATGAACATCTTTTGAAACAACCAGTGGTGGGAATTTCAACTTTAACAGCGATTATATTTAGTGAGCCTTGTCCACAGAGGTCAAGATGCTTTGCAAACAAGTGCAAAGCTCAGAACCTCACTGTACAGCTAAAGGGGGAGGGAAACTGAGGCACAGTGCTGTGTAGTGACTCGCCAGGACACAAATCCCAGCTCTCTGACTCCCAGTCAATTCCCAACTTGCCAGTCTCCCAGTAAGCATGTGTGGGTATCTACTGTCCAGCAGTTCATGCGTTATACAGGTATCTCTTCTTTCACCTCTCCTGCTGTCCCATTGGCTCCACTCAATCCTGCTGGCTCCCTCTCTTCTTCCTCTTCTTCCTCCTCTTTTGCTCCCTCTGCTTCTCTGCCCCCGCTCAGGAGGGTGGCGCTGGAGAGGTGGCTGAGGAGCTGGCCTTCCCGGCGGGACTCAGCCAGCTCTTTGGCACAGCACACAGGAGTGTTGGTCTCGTACGTGCTATGGAAGCTGTTATAGTCGACTTCATAAAAATCCTTCTCCAGGGTGAGGACGGGAGTGAAGCGATGTCCCCACAGCACTTCGGTGTCCATGTAGGAGCTGCGAGCCTGGCAAGTCATCCCTGGGTAGAAACAGGAGGATGTTAAATGCAAAGCTTCCTTACATGCTCACCCAACCACTTCTCTCACTTAAAAGCACTTTCATGTTATCTCCATACCTGATTGCTCTGGGACACGGGAAAGGTCTTCGCTTAATGAGCCTCACAAAAGCCTCTCTCATGAAAAAGCTGAGGCCTCAAAGGGAAAGGGGTGGAATCATCGCTGCGTCTTCAGGCTAGTTTCTCAACCTTGTGCTTATGGGCTTGAAGTCTGGTACCATAAAGCAGCTTCTCTCTGTCCTCACAGTGCTCTGCTGAGGTGTCACTTGCGTGGCTGACACTAAGAGCACTTCTGCTGAACCATGCTAGAACCATGTCCAGCCCTGGCAGCGCACCTCTGGCCCTGACCCGTGCATCCCCTCAGCAGCAGGAACCTCTACCCCAGCCCTTCTCAGCTGCAGCACTCTCGCTGTCCCCTCCTGTGCTTAGGTCCAGACACCAAGATGTATAGCCCGAAGGGGCCACAACTCCAGGTGCTTTATCCAGCAAGCTGGCTTATAAATCCCTCTGGAGGGTTCACTCCAGTTGTACAGGGTTGGCAGAACCAAAACCCACAGCAGCACACAGCCACGCTTGTAAGCACAGTGAATTCCATGTAATAACAGATTTGGGACTGAATGAACAGTGGGCAATATGAAACTGGGATTTGTCAATCTGCTTCTCAGCCCCAAGGATCAGAGTTTATTTATTTACTTTGAAAAAAAGATTAAAGAGAAGCTTTGCAGAGCAGGGATAAGCCTTCAGCATTGGTGTAACAGCAAACAAACTCTCTCAGAATTCACCTGCTGACTTCTCTTCCAAATATTTGTCTTCTGTTTGTCCTAATTGTGTTATGATTTTTCGAATTAATTCAGAAAACCTGACCTCATGGTTCTCTTTTGGGGGGTGAGAGGTAGGCCTGCCTGGAATACACTCAAAACATACACTTGATCCAGCTCCTGGCTAACACTTCCAACTCCCAAAGCACCCGAACAGGAATGCATAGGGGCAAAACAGATACTTCAAGGAAGAGCGTGTCATATATTCTCACCACATAAGCTCAACTAAGTGACTGAAATCTGAGAGTAACCTGAAAACTCCAACAAAAACCAACAAAAAGCAAAGGAAAAAAAAAAGGCACCTTTGTGAAAAGACAAATATTTTGTTCGTAATTCTCATAATTGCTGCAGTCCATTAAAAGACACCCACACAAACGAGTTGGCTGGATAGCTTTGCTTGTTTCTTATTGCTTTCCTTAGTTTAAAGCTATCAGGCCAAGAGTACATTAGTTGCTTTGGGTTCTTAAAAGGGGAAGAGAGGGACGGTGACACAGGCAACACTGAGAAATTTCCAGTTCTGTATCATAGGCTGAAAAGCCAGGGTTTTTTTCTCTCCCCAAGGAGATCTGCAGGAGTATTTACTTCTGGGCAGGAACAACAAGTACGGAGTTAGTCATAGTGTTCTAGTGTGCCTGCTTCCTGGACCGGCAGGAACCAGGAAGTGCAGAGGCTGCTATTAAAAAATACCCTAATGGATGAAGAAAATTGTCCCAAGTGTTTTTGGTACAGGGTCTTCTCAGGAAACCAACAGCTTTCGCTTTACAAGTAAGAGCCAGTGTGGAGGCCCCTCTTGCCTATACTGCAACGTGCAGCATCACCTGCCCTGGCCTCATCAGTCCTCAAGGTGAAGATGGGTTCATTTTCACTCCCTTGTATCAGCCAGCTCCACGTGCTGGTGGCTCATGGAGTCCTGCTCATTTCAGAGTCTTGCCATGTCTTTTCTCAGGAGAGCTGTGTCACTGACGCTTACTGTACTGTTGACCTCCCTGGGCTTTTACTACAGACTGTTCCAAGGGTTGGTAACGCAGGGCTGCAGGGCTAATCCCATGTTCCGATCCTCCTTTGTGCTGGAAGGCCAGGCAACCAGGACCATGGGCGTGCATGGTAAGGAGATAAAGTAAACTAGCCCTTTGGATAAAGGACTGGATGATCTTGGAGGTCTTTTCCAACCTTGATTCTCATAGAGCGCTCGAGCTCACAAGATTAGGTCCCATGAATACACTACTTGCTTCTTATCGTGGCTTTCCAAGTGCAGCACAAACATACCATGTGGGCCAAGAAGGGGTGTCCCTGCTAAATATGGGGGTCTGCGGCATCCTAAAGGAACTCCTGCCTTATAATCAGGGCCCGAAATAGCTCCTTCCCTGGGGGGGTGTACCTGACAGCGAACCCCAGCTCCAGAGACACAATCATAGTTATCTCCTGCTGTAAGTATTCAATTAAGGAAGGAACAATGGAAAGCTTTCAGCAACCAAATATTGCACACTGCCAGCCTCCTGCAGTAGCTGCTTTCTGTAACCCCAGGGGTACGCAGAGCCAGCACAATAAGACAACTTGTAATTGCTCCATAATCCCATTCAAATATCCCTTCCTAGCACATGTGCAGTGGTGTTTTAATTGCGTGGGGACATACTGCTCTGCAACTCCTACATTACCCAGTAAACAACAGCATTGTCTCCGCTTCAAATTCCATTAAGTGCTTGCTTTGCAGGCTGCCCTGTGCTCTCCAGCCTGGTTAATTAATGCATCTGTAATGTCCCTAGCTAATTATTGCCTCTGTAACTGTAAAAAGATGACAGAAGAGGTGTGGAAACAATAAACCTTATTTATATTAAGAGCATATGGATGCATCTGCTTTTCTCTTGCATGCAATGTGTGCGCCGTGCCCTCTGCGCTCCAAGTTTCAGCCTGCAGTGGCATAGAGTAAATTCTCAGGCTAACAATTGTTTTGTCAGTCCTACAAGGCTGTGAGCTCTCCACAAACAACAAAAAAAAAAAAAAAAAAGAGAAAGAAATAAAATAACCAGCAGGTTGATTTCCTAAGCCTTGCTTCTTGCAGGGCATCCAGGGTGTCGTGGGGTCAGTCCGTGCCACGATCCACATCAAGAACCACACTAGCTTTGCTATTCTACTGTGGTGGTCTACAGTAGCACTGTGGTGTGCAACCCTACAGCAGCTGTCCAAAGCTTGGACATTTCAGGGAACACAAGAAATTGAGAGAATTTCTACTCTGAATTTTCTACTCTGCCTTGGTCAGGCCCCACCTGGAGTGTTGTGTCCAGTTCTGGGCTCCCTGGGATAAAAAAGACAGGGATCTCCTGGAGAGTCCAGAGAAGGGCTACGGAGATGATGAAGGGCCTGGAACATCTCCCCTATGAGGACAGGCTGAGTGAGTCGGGGCTGTTCAGTCTAAAGAAAAGGAGGTGAAGGGGGGACCTTATTAATGTTTATCAATATCTGAAGGGTGGGATGCAGGGGAATTGGCCAGCCCCTTTTCAGTGTCTGTGGGGACAGGACAAGGGGCAATGGCTACAAGTTGGAGCACAGGGAGTTCCACACCAACACGGGGAAGAACTTTTCCCCAGTGAGGGTGAGGGAGCCCTGGGACAGGCTGCCCAGGGGGCGTGGAGTCTCCTTCTCTGGAGAGATTCCAGCCCCATCTGGATGCCGACCTGTGCAATATGAGCTGGGGAGCTGCTTTGGCAGGGGGGTGGACCCGATGAGCTCTCGAGGTCCCTTCCAACCCCCACACCTCTGTGATTCTGTGAATTTCTTGCACAAAATAATGGCAGCATTTATTGCCCTGGCAAAGGCTGTTGCTCTTCTTAAAGTGGATACAACTGCACATTTGGGGTTTAAATGATACAGATGTCTGGTATAGAGAAGTGGTATTTTGGTGACTTGGGTGTTTCGTTTAAATAAGCTTCATGCCAAAATCATATCCTCATTTCACCTTGCTCAGTCTTATGTGGATGTGCTTCAAGACTTCTTTAAAAATAAAGCCACTGAGATTTTTACTTTTCAAGCATATCATATTTTCCAGAGAGTGAGACCATTAGAAGTTTAATTTTCTCCTAAACAAGATGGTTTAAAAATGGCAAGGTCTGTTTAACATAAATTTGTACGATCTGTCAGTTGTGGCAAACGTGAAATGATATGTGAAATCTTCAGCTTTGGAGTTTTAGTTACAACTTTCTGGTCCCTTAATTCAGCAGCTTAGCTTTCAGTTGCAAACCAACCCGGGGGGGTTTAATTGAAACCAGGAGAGAAAACTTTGTACAAAGTCTCTAGCAGATGCACCAAACTTTCCATAAAGCTGGAACCAGTTCCAGGCTTTTTTAGAAAGCTGGAGACCAGAGGACTGTCTCCTGGTTTCAAGTTCTGCAATAAACATTTCATAGGATTTTAATGATAATTTCATTATAGCAGAATCCTAAGAAGTGCTCTTTTTTGGGGGAGGCGAGTCTGTCAGCTGGAGTCACTACATCACTGGATCAATAACAGAGTTTGTGCATGTTCCTGTTTAAGGCAGCCATAGATACCTCCCTAAACAGCTCGTTTCTGGTTTCCAGTAGATGAAAAGATGCAAAATATATTGTTATGTGTATTAAACTGGGTGTTTCATTACATTCCAGGCCAGAGTCAGTGAGGAAAGGCTGGTGTGTAAAATAGGTGTCGGGGAACTCTCCCAACAAGGCACTTTTCTGTCATCAAAATCAGTTGGGATCAAGCAGCTTAGATTTTATCAGAGGCAAAGGAATGGTAATGTGTGCCAGCAAACAGCAGTTATTTGATGGCTCGCTGGGTAAGGAGCTTGCTTTTTCCTCCAGTGGACTCAATGGGAGCTGCAGGTTTCAGAACTACTGGTTACGCAACTGGAGCAGGTGGTTCTGGCTCTGCCACACTGCTGGGAAGCGTGGTGATGGCTCCTGGTTTCCAGGTCTCCTGGGCCCTTTAGGTTACTTGTTAAACTCAAACTTGATCATCACAAGCCAAATCTAAACTGCATTTGCAGCTCTGTGGTTATCCAGAGGTGAACAGGCAGTCTCTCTCCAGCTGTTGGAGGATGTATATTTTCATCAAACCAGTACCTTTGCTGGCAGTGTAATGGGAGAAGGCAAAGGGACCACAAAGTGTGATGTGCCAGCCCAAGAAACTCCCACAGGCTTCAGTTTGATCATAGAATCATGGAATAACCTGGGTTGGAAGAGACCCTTAAGATCATCAAGCCCAACCACAACCTAAGTCACCTCTTAGATTGTGTCCTTAAGCACTTCATCTACACACCTTTTGAATCCCTCCAGGGATGGAGACTCCACCACCTCCCTGAGCAGCCTGTTCCAATGCCTGACAACCCTTGCAGTAAAGCAATTCTTCCTCATACCCAACCTAAATCTACCCTGGTGCAATTTTAAGCCATTTCCTCTTGTCCTACTGCTTGTCACCCAACATCACATCCACAGCGTAGCTGATTCTTGTCGTACTGCTGCACAGCTGAACTTTCTCAGCGGGTGGAGATATCCCAGCCCCTGGGGCTGTCAAGACAACATTTTTCATCAGCCTAAAATTAACTCTCCTCATTTAAATGCCACAGAGCTCAGTGATTATCTGCTGGCAAAATGTCATGTGGCTGCTGACTGTATGTTTGCCGTGTTTGCTAGGCTCTCTCTGCAGTTCAGGCTGCTGCAAGTGATTTCACTTCTCTGACCTTGTTTTCATACACAGCTGAGTGCAGGGTGAGTTTTCCCCTTGCACTGGATGTGGGGAAGCTGCATAATGCATGCTCAGCTCCAACGACAAGAGTACAAAGAAAGAACTGATGGACTCAGAGGTATAGTGACAGAACAATGTAACTCAGGATGGCAAGGAGTAGTTATAAAAATTTTAAGTGCTATCACTCCAATTAAGCAATACATGTCTTCAGATTAGCATCAGTATTTGGAGAGTTATAAAATTTATTAGTCCCTTAACATTAATTAGACCATAGAATGCTGTAACCTCCTGAAAGTCAATATTCCTCGAGCTTGAAAAGGAATATTAGGAGGTAGGAGCATGGTCCTCTAATTATTTGTGCCTGTCTCTATGACTGGGCTTGATTCACTTTGAATTTTATGCCAGAGGAGAGTAATAGGATTTTAATTTATCTGAATGTTCTCCAGGCATGCAAAAGCTCCTGGGCACTGGAAATGAAAGGAAGAAAAAAAAAAAAGGACCAGAAAAAAAAAGGACCTTTATGATTTAAAGATCTCTAATTCAATTGCCATGTCTCTACCAGGTGGAGCTGGAGCACCAAGTGCATACCCTGTAACTTCAGGCCCCTCATAAACGTATTCCCAGTGTTGGCAGAGACACCCAAAGAAGACCAGCCTGCCAACGTCTACCTCAGAGGATAATTCATTCAGCTCACAAAAAGAATGACTGGAGATGTGTCTCCCTCTTCCCCATAATTGTATTAGCAGCTTCTGTAACAGTTCTGCAAGGTCCTTCTTGCAGAAAACTTAATTTATATGCAAAAGGCAAACCCAAACAAGATCACCCAAACCAGATGATGAATGCACAAAAGCTCCATTCAGTAGTGCCACCACTCCTTTGTTCTCCCATGAAAATGGTGATTAATTTCAGGACATCTTGTGTTGTGACTGCTTCTTTTGGTCCTTATTTTACTCTGTAAAGGTGGATACATTGAGGTGCAAAAAGCTGCTGTCTGCCCACGCTCTTGCAGGGACAGGAGTAGGTAAATTAAATCATTAAACCACCTTCTATGACACATGGAAACTATGCCAGGAATCCACATGCTTATCCTTTCCTAAGTTTATTAAAACTTCATTTAGTGACTGGGCTAATCAGGCATCTGTCTCTTGTGGCTCGTTTAATGGGGATGGGAAGAAGAGGCAATGAAAACCAGCCAGGAGCGAGGGTAATCCTCTCTCTGCCCAGACAATAGGTACAGAATGAGGTTTGCAGGCCAGCTATTAAGTGAGGGTTTGGTTAATTGTCTGTAAATAGCAGTGGGAAGGGAAAAGTTGGAAGAGCCTCTTCAAATTATCTCCCAGAAAGCCTTGTCAGACGTGCAGACTGCATCAGTGTGCATGGAGTGATGGCTCACATGAAAAATAAATAAAAAAAGAAGAGAGAAATTGAACATCTCCAATGTTCTCTAATTGAATCAGCCAAATCCTTCCTCATGGAAGGGGCCACAAAGCTGGAGCACCTCTCCTATGAAGCCAGGCTGAGAGAGTTGGGCTTGTTCAGCCTGGAGAAGGAAAAGGCTCTGGGGTGACTGAATTGCAGCCTACCAATACTTAAAGGGGTCCTACAGGAAAGCAGGAGAGGGGCTGCTCACCAGGGAGGGCAGGGACAGGACAAGGGGCAACGGCTTCAGGCTGAAAGAGGACAGATTAGATGTTGGAAAGAAATTCTTTACTCTGAGGGTGGTTAGGCCCTGGCACAGGGTGCTCAGAGAGTTTAAGGAAGCCCCATCCCTGGCAGGGTTCAAGACCAGGTTGCATGGAGTCCTGAGCAGCCTGGTCTAGTGAGGGTGTCCCTGTCTGTGGCGGGGGGGGGGTTGGAACTAGATATCTTTGAAGTCCCTTTCTGTGATTCTGTGGCCATAGCCCAGCTGAAGGGGGGGTCTGAATCTCCTCTGTTCTCCTCAGTTCCAGCAGCTTGGCTTTATCCATGAAGTTCAGTGCACGATCAGGAGGGTAAAAGCAAGAGGTTTGGCCAACAACTGCCTAGACCTGGTCTGCTGAAAGGATGGCTCTCATTTTTTATTGCCACTGTGGGAAGCAGAAAGGTTTTGAAAGCAAAAGTGCTTTACAAGTGGGTTTGTTAGCTTTACAAATGTGTTGGTTTGCTTTACAAACGGAATTTTCCACCTTGACTTTCTCCCCTTTCACTGCAGGTCAAATTTGGGGCAGCTGATAGTGCCAAGAGTCCCTATTCATTCCCTAAAGTAACCTCAGGGGCCAGTTCATCAAGCAGACCCAGGGAGTGATGCTGCCACTCCGAAGTGCCCACGAAGCAGCACAGCAACTCACACCACTTGTCACCTCTATTGATTTTTGCCCTCACGGTGGTCATTATACTCAGCAATGATCACAACAGATCTGCCCAGAAACTTCCTCTCTCCCTTTGGTGTTTTTTAATCTCTGGTAGAGCCTCAGTGCCTTGACCATCAACTGGCGAGACGGGTGTCAGTGGGCTTTCTCTGCGGCTGGCTCTGTGCCTGGGGTAGCAGAATAGCTGCAGGTCCCTGGAGAGCTCTCACTAGAATAATACAGTGTTTATTTTCTTTTTGGCAAAATAAAAGCATGCAGGTTTTATGCTGGCTCCTATGTTTCTGGTGTTTTGCTGTTCGTCAGTGTGGTGGTGTTTATCCCTTGGAAAATCGAAGTCAACTTGCAAACAAAACCATGGGTTTAAAACACAAGCATAGAATCACAGCCTGGTCTGGGTGGGACCCTGAGGATCATAGAGCTCCAACCCCCCTGCCACAGGCAGGGCCACCAACCTCCAGGCCTGGAGCTACACAAGGTTGCCCAGGGCCCCATCCAACCTGGCCTTGAACACCCCCAGGGATGGGGCACCCACCCCCTCTCTGGGCAGCCTGTTCCAGCCCCTCACCACTCTCTCTGTAAAGAACTTCCCCCTAATATCTCATCTAAACCTTCCCTCCTTTGGCTTCATTCCATCCCCTTTGTCCTGCCATTATCTACCCTTTTAACAAGCTGATTCCCCTCCTGTGTCTCTGCTCCCTTCAGGGACTGGCAGGCTGCAGTGAGGTCCCCCCACAGCCTTCTCTTCTCCAGGCTGACCCAGCCCAGCTCCCTCAGCCTCTCTCCATAGGGGAGCTGCTCCAGCCCTCTCATCATCCTCATGGCTCCTCTGACCCCTCTCCAACAGTCCCACATCTCTCCTGGACACAGGACTCCAGCTGGGGCCTCACGAGGGCAGAACAGAGAGGGACAATCCCCTCCCTGTCCCTCCTGGCCATTCTTCTTCTGATGGAGCCCAGGATACTATTGGCCTTGCCAGCTGCAAGAGCCACTGCTGGCTCAATGTTTCACTCGGTTAAAAAAACCCCCCTTGAAGTGTTTAAGAAATTCGAGTCACCTTGAAAACAAACCCATCCCTTTAAACCACATTTTGTGAAATACCCAGTGACTCCAAGTGTCTCAGCTCTTCAGAATGTATCCTCTGCTTTTCATTTAAAACTATTTACCATCTTTGCCTTCCAGGGGATCAGAATTAAACTTAAATGTCAGTAGGAAGAGTTACTTGTTTGAAAGGAGACAATACATTATGCTTGTCATACATGTGTGGTTGGGGAAAGCTATTGGAAATAGCTATAAAGCTGCTCTCCCAAATGTTTCAGTGAAAAACATCCATGCTTTTAGCCAAGGCATTATGTTTAAATTTCTTTTGTCATTTCTGCATTGATAATTGCTGTTTCAACCTGCTTTCAAAACACCTTGGGTGCTGCCTTCAGTTTTGGGCTATAAGAAATACATTGAGGTGCTGAAGTGTGTCCAGAGAAGGGCAAGGAGGCTGCTGAGGGAACTGGAAGACAAATGTTATGAGGAGCATCTGAGGGAATTGGGGTTTTTTAGGCTGGAGTGGAGGAGGCTGCTGGGAGACCTAATCACTCTCTGCAGCTACCTGAAGGGTGGTTGTGGGGGCTGCCCTCTTCTCTCCAGTGACCAGCAATAGCACAAGACAAAATGGCCATAAGTTTAGATTGGATGTTAGGAAAAACTTCTTCACAGAGAGGGTTGTCAGGCCTTGGAATGGGCTTCCCAGGGAGGTGGTAGAGTCTCTATCCCTGGAGGGATTTAAAAGTGGTGGTTTTGGCAGGTTTAGGGTGACTGTTGGACTGAAAGGTCCCTTCCAACCAAGACGATTCTACGATTCAATACAGCTATCTTTTCCAGCCAGCACAGGGGGCATTCACAGCATGATGTGCTGTTGCCTGCAAAGATGGAATCATTTCCCATTCATTTTTGCTCCTGATGACAACTGCAGAGCCGAGCTACCTCTGAGACAGCACATGCAGGACTCGCTTGCCTCTCATGTGCCATGAGTAGAGCTGTGAATGCTGGCCTGTTGCACCTCTCAACAGCCTGATGGGGCTTCCTAATTTCTCGTAGGGGTTACTAAGGGAATCATAGAATGGTCTGGGTTGGAAGGGACCCCCAGGATCATAGAGCTCCAACCCCCCTGCCACAGGCAGGGCCACCAACCTCCAGGCCTGGAGCTACACAAGGTTGCCCAGGGCCCCATCCAACCTGGCCTTGAACACCCCCAGGGATGGGGCATCCACCCCCTCTCTGGGCAGCCTGTTCCAGCCCCTCACCACTCTTTCTGTAAAAAACTTCCCCCAATATCGAATCTAAACCTTCCTTTAGTTTTAACCCATCCCCCTTGTCCTGCCATTATCTGCTCTTTTTAAAAGTTGAATCCCCTCCTGCTTATCAGCTCCCTTCAGGTACAAACGGCCTGTTCCATTTTCATGCTGCCCTGAACCTGACCAGGCTGTAACAGTGTCATAATTCAACAGAAGTCACACTGTGAATAAATGATACCTCTCCCAAGAGCAGATGTGGCTTGAACAATAGAAAAGGATGGAAAGAACCCAAAGAATTTGCTCAGAGCAAAGTTTAAGGTATGGAGGCAGGCATTAACATCCCCCCCCAAAGTGCTTTATCAGCGTTAGGATGTGTGAGGCCAAAGCAGGAAAGCACAAACACTGTGCCTTCTGCAAGCCACTCTCACTGTACCAAAATATGCCCACCACCCCCCTGCCCCCTGATGCTGTGTGTCATTCAGAGAACCATCCCAGCACCTGAATCAGATAACCACAGCGTCTGAGGTCCGCTCTGCTCCAAGTTCAATGCAAACTGCCTCTTCTAGCTCCAATTTTGGAATTTCACAGCCTGTCTTCTGAGGCCAGAATAATTCATTTCCACAGATGCATGCTCCTTAATATTATTACACACTGGCCTGTGCAATCCCTCTGGGAGAGGAGCCCATTTGTAAAGCAATATTATTCCTATGCCATGCTTTTAATTTCGAGGTTGTTATTGATAATGACTTCCTCTCACACGTATCTACCAGAGGCTGGGCTCTCACACCAGGAAACAATTCAAACAGAATATGATGGTGTCACTGTGTGATGAAGAAAGAGGCTTTGGGCAAACAGGGAGCAACATTCCATGGTCAGATTAAGAGGTTCAAGTATCTAGTAAACGTTTAGGCTACAACATAAGCTTCTGTTACAAATCTTTTCCTTTGACAGTCTTTCCCACCCAACCTTTCCTTTGCCACCTCTCTACAATACTCTGCTGGGAAAGAGTAGTTGCCTTGTAATGCCAAGCAAATTCCATTTGTACAATACAGTACTCCAACCCAGGTACAGTGCAACCTCTACATAACCTCCCACTAGCTCTGTCTGGAAAACTCAGCTGTTGCTATCCACCTAATGACCAAAGGGAGACACAGGGAAACTGAATTAGCTCTCTAGAGAGCTGTCTTTAAGAGCAAAGGTCTGGGGTGCAGGACTCTGAGAGACTATTTATCCTTACATCTGGAGCCTAACGAGGACAAATCTCAAGGAGACAATATTAATAGTGAGCAAGGGCCTCTGAGAGATGGGTTGCCCATAGCACTGAGTACTGATACCAAGATGAAAACCCTCGTAGGCATTTAAGAGAGAATCATAGAATCATAGAATGGCATGGGTTGCAAGGGACCCCAAGGATCAGAGTTCCAACCCCCCTGCCACAGGCAGGGCTACCAACCTTCAGGCCTGGAGCTACACAAGGTTGCCCAGGGCCTCATCCCACCTGGCCTTGAACACTTCCAGGTGGAGCCTCATGAGGGCAGAGTAGCTTTTTTGCATCTCTGACCCTTCCTGTGTTTCCACATCTCTAGCCAGCAATTCTCTCCTCCGTGCTGCCTGTAGCCCCTTTCCCCCAAAGGGCCTGACACCACTGAGGCATGCTGCCAACCCCAAATGCTGAAAGCCTGCCTGAAGGAAGCGTCAGCATCTCAGGGTGCTTAAACACACTTGCCGTGCTAGAAGCACAGCAGACAGAGCCTGCCAGCTCCTCCTCAAACCCTGGAATAAAGGAATTAGCTGCAAGTGGTAAAACGACTCCACAGAGCCATGCCTTGTAGGTGAGACTCCAGAGTAAAGGCATCTACCTCACTAGCTGCACCCTGTGGAGGTACACCTGTGGAAAGGAGCCTGGACACCCTTGGGGCCATCTGCTTGCTCAGACTAAGAGGTACACCACCACTTTGGAAAGCTGAGGCAAACAACTGCTCCAGCTTTATTCTAGACGGACGGAGGTTTCTTTCACCGTCTGCCACAAATACACCCCGAGGAGGGAACTGGGAGTCAGCTGAGCCTATCTCCTGATCTACCCATTACACAGCATTGTTTTGTGCTGGTAAACAGCTGCTGGATTGCAAAAGTCATGAGAGTGGTTTCTGTATTTTTCCCCTTTGATGTATGTCCTGCATCACGTGCGAGCCATTCAGCTCCAGTTTATGGGATACAGTAATACTCGGGCACTTCCCTGATAGCCTCCATTAAAAAGCAACACCACAGCAATACCTAAAATAGCACAGTTACAGCCAATTTTTAATGCAGAAGAGAAATGGAAAAAGATTTGCTCCACGAATTTTGATCACAGCAAACAGGACCACAAGAGACCTCACGATTTCTTTTAGCCCATTCCCTTTTTTCCCCTGGATAGTGATTATGAATAACTTCTCAACTAACCCCTTTGCCTGAATCCCTGACTTAAAGAGTGTGAAACCCTACAACATGAGCTCAAGGACCTAGCTATCTTAAACCACAACATCCCACTTGAGTTGGGCACTACAGAAGGACAAATCCTAACATGTTCTCAGTCCAGGTGACACTGACAGCAAAATCTTCATGCCATACTCCTTGAACTTGATGATCTTAAAGGTCCTTTCCAACCTAAATTGGTCTACAGTCCTATGAAAATTGTGACTGATTTCTGAAGAGTCCTTACCTGTTGCTTCCACCATTCCTTCCAGGATGACCACAATTTCAAACTCTTCCTTCTCCAGTTGGGTGCGGGACATCTCCCAGAAGGGGCTTTTCTCATTGATTTCGTGCGAGATGATAAGAGGTGACACCAGGAACAATCTGTCATCTCCAGTGTCAAATCCCACGTTGATGTCTGTTTGGTTCAAGGGGATGAACTCTCCTTCTTTGGTCTGCTTGGACTTAATCAGTTTGGCTCTAATGGAAGCCTCAACAATGTGGGAATTGCGAAGGTCCCCAACCCGGAACATGAGACAGAGCTTCTCATCCCTCATGGAAATCACTGCGTTGTTAGAAAACATGAGGGTTTCAGCCCTCTTCTTTGGTTGGCTGATCTTGACAAACATGCATCCCACCATGAACGCGTTGACGATGGAGCCCAGAATAGCCTGGATCAGGAGCAGTATGATGCCCTCTGGGCACTTCTCCGTTATGACCCTGTAGCCATACCCGATGGTTGTTTCAGTCTCGATAGAAAACAGAAACGCAGAAACAAATCCACTGAGATTTTCAACACAGGGGATCCAGTTCTCATCTTCAAGGTGGTCCAGGTCTCCTCGGATATAGGCAATGAGCCACCAGATGAACCCAAAAAACAACCAAGTGATGGTGTAGACCATGGTGAAGACAAGAAGATTAAACCGCCACTTGAGGTCCACCAGCGTAGTGAAGAGGTCACTAAGGTAGCGATAGGTTTCTTGGACATTTCCATGGTGCACATTGCACTTGCCACTTTTCTCCATGTAACGCTGACGTGGCTTCTTCCCTTCTGCTGAGATGAGGCGGGTTCGATCCGTGGCGATGGGGACATCATCCCGAGCCTGTTTGGGAATTTTCTTTGGCTCTCTGGACGTGACTCCGATGTCCATGTCCGGGTTCATGAAGATCCTAGAATCTCCAGCCATGGCTGGGCTGCAGGAGAACAAAGAAATGAAGTTTCTCAGGAGGAAAAGAGCAGAGGCAAAGCCACTTCCTTTTACTGTCTGAGCCATTCAGATAGACCAGGACAACAAACACCACAAACATTAATGCTATACTGACAAACTTTGCTCCATGCAGGTGGCTTCTGCACCAGGCAAGCTTCTCACTAGGGCCATGTCTTTCCTCCTAGTGTTGTTTCAGATAAACACTTTGAAAGGCTTCAGCACTTCTCTCACAGCAGCCTAAACAACTAAATCTAATGCTGCATTGAGCTGGATGTTAAATACCGACTCATAATACACAGCCCCTTCAAGCATGAACCAGCTGCCCATCACTTTGCTTAATGCACTACTGGAACTGCAGAAAACATGGTGATGAGCACGGTCTGGGAGTCATGAAATGGGTAAACCTTGCCATGGGTTTTTTTGAGGGAGTTTTTTGGATTTTTTTTGGTCCTTGGATATTTTTTTTTACACCCAAAATCCGAACTAGGAGCAAAGATACAGCAACATGTATTTTTAAGAGGGACTGGAGCTTTTCAGTGCCTCAGGTTATGGGTGCACACCAAGAGAAACCTGAAAAGTTAGTAGAAAATGCTGAGCACCAGTCTACCTATCTCACAAAACTCTAAATTATGCATGAAGGTTTCCTTTGCAGTCAGCAGAGAAAAGCACCTCCAGGGATCAATCAGATTTCAGATATGCTGAATCACCCCTGGAAGTACCCTTCCCCTCCACAAATTACTCTGGGAGCCTGAGCTCCAAATGTGAACTGGGCTTTTAATCTGAAATTACATCTCTGAAGGTGTGATGAATCCAGGCCCACTGTTAATGAGATATATCAGAGCCCACCCCTTTACTTCATCTGGCATGACATGCAAATACCAGACAGTTTCAGAGATGCAACAGGCAGCTACTCAAAAGCCCATAGTCGACATGTAAAATTATGCTTAACAAGATACAAATAAATAACAAATAATACATAACAATAACATTAATAATAATATTAACAAATAATAAATAAATGGCAGCGATGGGTTTTGTGGTTTATAACCTAACATCCTGTTTACTGAGATGATTAGATAGTCCTTTCAAAAAAACCACCAAACCAAAACCCACAGGTGCTCTATTGAAAAATGAGAGTCTTGACTCTGAATGTGAGGCACAGATGAAATCTCCATGGAAGAGTACCTAAGAAGCCTTAGGGATATCAAAGAGAGAGCAGCAATATTCTCCATGGCGCTCGTTCTCTGCATTGTCCTCTGCAAATCGTATTAAAACCTAACTAAATCTATTACTGCTCCCTCTATCTTTAATCTTCTTATGAGTCTGTGAATGAGAAAAGGTGTAGAGATACAATTAAGAGTATCTTGGGAAAGACAATTTTGAGACTGAGGAAAGTAGCTTCATCTTTTCGGTATTAAAAAGCACGAAGGGTGGGCGGGAAGGAAGCAGAGGCAGGATGAATAAATGAAGCAACAAATTTCCACTTCCATTCTGCTGTAGCCAAGTCTGGTTAACAGCAAAGAATTACTCTTAGCCCTTGTATAAGTCACCATCAATCATTACTCCAACGAAGCAGCCAGAGCCTGTTGCTGGAACCATACCCGCTGGCTCTGTTCACTCGGGAGCCCAGCCATCTGTCCATGCCACAGTCCCAAAGCTTCTTTGTGCTGGCAAAATTGCCTCACTTGAAGGGTTTGGGCCATGGATGAGGCAGTGCAGGCACAGGAAGGGGTGAAAAATAGGGATTAATGTTGCTGGGATGGGAAGTTAGGAGGAATCAGGTCTGCTACCCCCACTGCATATGATCCTGGGTGTGGGACAGAACCCCAGCGCTGCGCTGTTCCCTTCCTCAAAGAGCAGAATCACACAATCCCCAGGTTGGAAAAGACCTGTGGGATCACAGAGTCCAACTGTACCTGTCCTCTACTAAACCATATCATACTCCTGAGCACCTCATCTACCTGCTTTTTAAATACACCCAGGGTCAGGGACTCAGCCCCCTCCCTGGGCAGCCTGTGCCAGTGCCCAATAACCCTTTCTGTGAAGAAAGGCATTTTCCCTAATGTCTGCTCTGACCCTGCCCTGGCACAGCTTGAGCCCATCCCCCTCATCCCATCTCCTGTCCCCTGGCTGAAGAGACCATCCCCCACCTCTCTGCACCCTCCTGGCAGGGCAGGGGAGGTGGGGAGAAGGTCTCCCCTCAGCCTCCTCTTCTCCAGGCTTAACACCGCCAGCTCCCTCAGCTGCTCCTCAGAGGATTTGCCCTCCAGCCCCTTCCCCAGCCTGGCTGCCCTTCTCTGGACACGCTCCAGGACCTCCATGTCCTTCTGATGCTGAGGAGCCCAGAACTGGACCCAGCGCTCGAGGCGCAGCCTCACCAATGCCAAAGGGGCACAATC
Organism: Zapornia atra; assembly: GCA_013400835.1. Lineage (NCBI taxonomy): Eukaryota > Metazoa > Chordata > Aves > Gruiformes > Rallidae > Zapornia > Zapornia atra. The sequence goes on along the minus strand of VZTU01025219.1, from coordinate 106,161 downwards.
CCTGCCCTGGACCTACTGGCCATCCTGTTTCTGATACAAGCCAAGATGCTGTTGGCCTTCTTGGCCACCTGGGCACACTGCTTTCTTATATTCAGTCTGCAAGAGCAAAGATTTGGGCAGAATATTAGTCCCTACCTCTATTTCTTTGACTTCTCAAGGGAGGAGTCCTGAGAGCTGCCTCATGGTATATTTGGATATACCTTCAGCCATTTTCTACTACTCGTTGCAAACTCAAGTCTCCTGGACCATTTGTCTGGCTCTCTGCTACCTTATGGTGTGTGTCTATGTACATGTGTGCAAAGTACCTGCTAGATTAGGTCAAATTAAGACCTAGCTATAATTAGACCTGGATATAGATCAAATTATAAGGGTACATGTTGACTCTCACTTCACAGCACTTGAAAGCATGTGCCAAGTGCAAGTCAGAACAACCACACACTTGGGTTTTTTCCCCTCTTTAATAGGGAAAGACACATCCCACCCCCTGACTTAGAGAGAATTAGGCACAGAGAAGAACCACTCTGCCTTCTTCTTATGAATATTACTTCTGACTTGTGTTTGCAATGTTTGCTTGATCTAAAATTACTCCATTTGGACTAAAAGGCTTTCGAGCAACCCACATGTAGAAATGCACTCACAGGCAAGTGTTGCCTGCTTTCAATTTCAAAGGAATCATTTTAAAGACAATGTTGGTATGAAAGTTACATTTCCAGCTGAGTTTCACTTATGCCAAACGCTACTTAAGAGAGAAGCAATCGATTTCAAGACATTAATCAATAGGGCAGGGTTTCATATTTTAGGTTCATACCAAAGAGATCAACAGTAGGATCTCAGAACATATTAAAAAGAACAGAACAGCATAAAAAAACCCAACCCAAAACCAATGGAAAAGCCTAAATCCCTAGAAATATCCCTGTGGTGAAGCAGGCTAGAGGGACTGCCCATTGATGAAAGTGCAGGGAAACCCACTTTTAACTAAAACACTCAGGGGACCAGCAGCATCACTTCTCTAATGCTGCTGATCTTTAACAATAGGTCAAGTGAAATCTTTCTGGAAACCTTCAGGAACGCCTTAGGGGTGGTCCATTAAAGTAGCAAAATTCCTGCTGTCTGTGAACTTTACTGACAGCTTCAGTGGTGTTACAGTCCCTCCTTAATATTTTTAAGCTTAAGCTCTCCCATCGTAGCATAAGCAGAACCTCAGCACATGGTTCTTGGAAAGAATTAAGAGGATGGATCTTTGCATTAGGCTCTTTAAAAGAAAGAAGAACTGGTTAGCAGTTTTGAGCACAGGTCTGGATGCCTGAAGACTAGCCAGCTCTCTGTTCCAAATGATGTCAGTAGTTTTTCTCTCTAGTTCTGAGGAAATGGCTGCTTTTGTCCCCCCCACCTTACTTCCTCAACTGTAAAACTTTTGGTGTAGATCCAGGCCTGGAGGTTGGTGTCCCTGCCTGTGGCAGGGGGGTTGGAGCTCTATGATCCATGGGGTCCCTTCCAACCCACGCCATTCTATGATTCTATGACTGCTCTGTGAGATCCCAGGTGCAAGAATCCTGTAGGAAATTTCCTATCATCCCCTTAGTAGTTTAGCTGCTGTAGGAAACTTTAGCACAAAGGACAAGATGCTATAAAAGGAGCACTCCACCTTTGTAAGGATTTGGTTAACTCCTTCAGCATATCATACACTGCCACTGCTATCAGGCACGTGCATCTCTGCCAGATAACAGTAATTACATGCAAGCATCTCACAGAGATTTAGACTCCAGTTTGTAAATCACTGTCCCCTCCAGCAAAGAGATCTGGGAGATGAAACTGCCTCTTATAGCCACATGCACCCTCCTGTTCCATTGGCATTTACCATCTTTGGTTAACCCAGGCTGGGATAATAAAAATGTCACTTCTGTACAAAGCTGCTTGCCTTTTGGACAGGCAAAAGGAGCTGTGAGTCAGTGTACTGTCAACCCTGCAAAGAGGCTTTTTATCAGACTTGCTTTTGCTCAGCTTTTGCCCAGGCTACAGACTCGGGGCAGACAGTGACATTTAGGGCTCTTAGATTTGCTGAAGAGGAGTCAAGCTGGGGTTAGCTAAGTATCTTCAGGAGGCATTGTCTTGCAGAGCTGTCTACAAGCCCTGCCTGGCAGAGCTGATGGTACCTCCTGATAGCTCCAAGTCTTCAAGAGAGAAATTTGCTGAAGACATGGCAGAAGGTAAAACAAGAAAAGGCTGCAAGATACACTTTCCCTTGCAGGGACCTTTTTCATGCAGGGACTTCCCTTGCATGGTGACCTTTTTCAATTTAAATAACTCCTAATCCTGTTTAAGTACATGCAATGTTTCAATGGGGATGGGGTTTGCTTCTGGAGAGGTCTAAACTGGCAGGGCAGGAGTTTGAAAACATTAATTTGTCATCAAGTTTGGGTAAAAACCCACTTATTTTTGTTTGTTTTAAACTCCATGCCCGTGTTTTCTCACAGGATGAGAATAAATGAGCGACTGTTCTTTAGTAAACCTGCCCCCCTTCCTCCCCAAAATAGAACAATGTGAAGTACTAGCAAGGTAAAGCATCGATGGCTGAAGCACTGAGTGCTAGTGGAAAGGTGGAGGAAGAAGAAGCATTAGGAAAAGATGGCCTTTGACAATCTGGAGCTAGATGGCTATTAGATAGGCTTTGATTTCCCTGAGAAAAGCATCTTTCCCACCATCCTTTCACTTACTGCCAAAGAGCAGTCAACAATGCCCACACAAGAGTACCTTTGGAGGCATGTGTAAGCCAGGTGAGAAAAAGAAAGGTGGGTGGATGCTGTGAAGATCATGTCATGTTGTGACTTGTGACTAAGGATCGTGGTGGCTGCCTCCTTGGACAGCACTTGGAGCTGCATGGGTGGAGGGAACGAGGCAAGAGAGTCACAAAAGTGTTCTGCTCTTCAAACCCAGGGCAAACCATTTAAAGAAGCTGCCCAAGGAAGGAGACCTGGGGCATTTCACTAACAAACACGTGGCTCAAAAGCTCCCTCATCCAAACAATCACTTCCCCAAGTGGAATCTCACTCAGCACTGAAGTAGGAAGATGTCTCTCATTTCCTCTTTGAGTTTTCATTAAGTGGCAGCTCTGCTTTTCCAGGATGCTGCCAGGCATGATTGTAGAAGGGAGTTCCTCTCAGCCTAGAGGAGACACCCACCCACCAGAACACAAAGCTGGGTGACTGATGATTACCCAGGCAGCTCCTAAGGAAGCAGGATGACTTGGTGCTTGGGTTGACGACAGCACCTGTCTGCTTAGAGTTTGTTTGGCTCAGAAATACCAAAACAGAAGATGTTCAGTCTCTCAAAAGACAATACCTGGTAAAAAAATCTCCCTGGGTAGGAAGCTAATATGATACAAAGAAGGACAGAGCTTATGGATGTTTGTGTTTCCCTCTTAGTCAGTCAGAGTTCTAACATCCCTGAGCCCCTGCATTGTCAGAAGTGAGGAAGGGATGTGATCCCTCATTCCCACAGTGTCCAAATGTGTCACAGTGTTCAACACTGGCATCAGGCGCTTTGCAATTTGGGTTATTTATTAAGGTCTGTGGAACTGGTGCTTGCTCTGTTTCCCGTGTCTCAAGATGGGGAAGTGAGTCACAGAGGCACTTGCTTCTTCCACACTCACCCTGAGAGCCTGTGGCACGGCAGGGAATTCATCACAGAGTTTCTGAAATAACTAAAGGGGTGTCTGTAATCACTGCACCACTGTTCTTACCTTCCACCAGTCCCTATCCATTTCAGATGTGTCCATAGGTTATTCTGAAAGCATACAGCATGAATAACCCAGGCAGACTATTTCTAACACCAAGAAATAATGCTGCTGCTCTAACTGGCTACAGGTTTCAAACAGATTTGTTCCTCCCAACTATGGATTGAACTAGAAAAGAATCCCACACCTAACACCAGTTTGCAGTTGCATTAAATATACTGACCTCAGAAACTAAACTGTAATGTGAATAGAGACTTGGGGTGGTTTGGTTTTTGATTGGGGTTTGGGGTTTTTTTTTGGGGGGGGGAAAGAGAGAGGTTGTTGGGTTTTTTTGTTGCTGTTGGGTTGGTTTGTTTCTCTTTTCCAGGAAAAGAAAAAGGATAAAAATTAGAAAATGCCATATCATAATGACCCCAGTGTGCAGGCTGTGACAACTTGTCATAGAGCAAGGACTGTATCTACCACCTGATACACCACAGTCCAAATCCATAGGGTGGGTGGGAGGATATAATACACATCATTTTCAGTCAACTGCCTTATACGTCATTGAATTAAAGAAGCTGAGCATGAGAAGCCTGTGTGCAAAGGATGCAGTGACAAAATGATGCTCTTAGGTGCTTTTCTTCATTTTGAACAATCAAAATGGTATTTTCTTTGCCAGCTCATAAAAGCCTGAAAATAAACCAGTTTGATCCTTGCACCACTAAGGAAGTGACTCTGCCCTGAGGCACTCTGCAGCCTCTCTGTCTCTGTCCTTGTACCCCAGACTCTATTTTTAGGGGGACTTTATGGCGTCATTTGAAAACCTGACTGTTACCTTTCAACCAACACAAGGGAACAAAGCAAGAGAGGTACTTTTGTTTGGAGAAGATACTCCTGTTTCTCCTGCTACTGGGTTTTAACACAAGGCACACACTGAAGAAAATCCCTGCCCTGAGATCACCACGTTCCTGTTCTCCATTGTTTAGCTATCTCACCATTAGAGCAACTGGGAATCACTATACAGACCGGCAGCCAGCTTCCAAAAATACAGAAAGAATATTTGAAGGATGGCAATACCACTTCACACTTCTCCAGTAACTTGCATCCAACCAGTTCCAAGCTGAACTGACCAAACACAGGCTCCTTCTGCACCCAGAGAGGTTCAAAGTGTTATTGTGCCCACTGTGCAGACAAGAGGAGTCACGGAGAGGCAAAGTGATTTATACCTAACACCAACCTGCCAGAGAGGTGCCAGTGCTCACCCCAAATGTCCAAGTGGCTCTCCCTGACTTCAAACTGAATAGGAAGGCGGTGCCAGTGCTCACCCCAAATGTCCAAGTGGCTCTCCCTGACTTCAAACTGAATAGGAAGTCGGTGCCAGTGCTCACCCCAAATGTCCAAGTGGCTCTCCCTGACCTCAAACTGAATAGGAAGTTGGTGACTTCTATAGAAGAGAGCCCAGAGATTTGCCTCAGAACGTGGCTCCAAAAGTCTGCTTGCCTTTTTCTGGGTCTGTAACTAATCAGGCTGGAACTTTCCAGACATGGAGAATTTTCTCTCCTGGGAACCAGAAATGATCCCGATCCTGCATCTCCCACTGAGTAGAAACAGCAGGGGAAAGAACTGAACCCCAGAAGTGGAGTAACTCCCCCAATCCAGACACACTTCCCACATCCTATAGAGGATGTTGTTTCCTTGGACCAGGTCAGAGAACTAGTGGGAGAAACCAGTTCTGTTTCCTTCTCAGCTACTCTCCTGTAAATCTAAGGTAGTTAGACCAACTTAATAGGGTGCAGGAGGACTAGGGAATCCCAGAAAGTCAGAGGGTAAGTTTTTTTGGGAATCACACAGAATCGTAGGGGTTGGAAGGGACCTCGAGAGATCATCGGGTCCAACCCCCCTGCCAAAGCAGCTCCCTAGCTCATATTACAGGGACAGGGACAGCATCTGCCAATTCTCTATTGGTTCCTGAAACTCTCGGGTCAAACCCAACCGAGACACACGCTGTATAAAAGTTAGCACATCGCTCCCCATTAGCATGTGCTACCACGAGGAGGGGGGGGCTTGGGGTGCCTGTTTTGGCTGATGCAGCGGGACACTGGTAAAAAAAACCAACCCAGTCACACTTTTACTTCCCCCCAAAAATAAACACCCCGAGGGATTCCCGGTGCACTAAATTACGTGTCCCCCTCCGAGGGCTGAACACGGAGACTACTACCCTGCACGGGCTCCTTAAACCCTAAGCTGGCTAGTAAATAACCTAATTATAAAGGTATTTAATCGCCGTCTCTAGGTGAGGATTGCGGCGTCACTCCACGCATTTTAGGGCTGCTAACTGATCAGCCTCCCCCTGCCCAGTGTATCCTAGTGATTTCCACTGATCTGGGCTGGGAGTTCAGCGTTTTTAAGGTCTTCCCCTGCGTTAACACCTCCACTCGATCCGACAGCGCTTTTGCCCTGGGTCAACATCTAATTCCCGGCTTCCCAAAGAGTTCCTTCCCTAGGGTTAGACAGCAGCACATCTCGAGCTGTCACCCTGGCAGGCTTGGGGATAGAAACCTGGTGTTAAGCTGACCTCACCCCCCCTTTCAACCGCTCATCCTCCTGCCTTCTGGGCTCCCAGAGATGCAACCAGCGAAGGAAAGCAGCGGATAAAAAAAAAAACCCAGGTAACTTACTTGCTAAGAGCGGCTGAGCATCAGTCTTGTGCCTCGGCACTTCGGAGACACCGGACGGGGCTGAGAGGTAGGTAAGGCAGCTGCTGGGGGAGCGTCCGATCCATGCCATCACCAGGGAGCTGGGCTCGCCTCCTGACACCCGGGCTGCCGTCTCCTTCCTTCTCCTCTCCGCCTGTTGTTAGAAAACATTTACGTGGCGCCGAGGATTGAAGCGCACACGCCCCTGTCCCTAGGTGTATCCCCGAGCTCCCGGAGCAGAGGATGCTCCAAGCCCTCACCCTCCGCTGCTGCAGTGCTACTTTGGCCCGTCAAAGGCTCGCTCCCCCTCGTCCCTGCTCTCTCCCCTCCGGCTGGATTCTTGGCGGTGGCAAGCTCTTTTTAAAGGGCCGGGGTAGAGGGGAGGGAGAGGAAAGGGCTGCGTGCGCCGGGGAGCATCATCCTTTCTGAATGAGCAGCACCGAGAAGGTGGCGGGAGGGAAAGCGAAGAGGGGAGGGGTTTAAG
>VZTU01025219.1:75790-91867 GCA_013400835.1 Zapornia atra | reverse complement strand
GGGGGGAAGGAAAAACAGCAGCCAGAAAGCCTGCCACCCCCACCACATTTCACAGCTAGCATCGGAATATTTTCCCCTCTGTTCAGTTTGCAGAGAGATGACATTCAATAACACTGGAAATGTTCCTGCCATCCCCTGGAGAGGCCTGTTCAGACTGAAACCAAAGGAAATTAAAGACCTCTCAAGCAATCCCCTGATACAGGTTTGTGAATATAAAACTGCAGGCAGCGACTGGCTACAGTACTGAGCACAAACTGTGCCAAAAACCCCTTTGACTTGGGTCCCCCTCTGCTCCTGCCTGCCCCCTGTGATTCCCTACTCTGAGAGGAGATGGGGTAGGTCCCCTGTCTCTCCTTGGCACTGCAGGCTTGCCTGAGACTGAGGGGATGAAACATTTGCTGTGGGACTATCGTGCCGCTGTGCCCTGCTTGTGTGACAGCAAGGCTTCACAGCCACCTCTAAAAATACACATGGAGCCCTCCCTTACACGCTGTAATCTGTGCAGCTCACTAAATTTGCAGCAAAACTGTTGGATTTACCCTGTGGTCGTTCAGTGAAGCTTTCCTTTCTGGCTGGATTTGCCCTGGGGCTTACTCTTTTGCCTCTCGATGCATTGACTCCAAACTTCAGATCTGCCTAGCGTGCTAAAATTAGTCCAGGAAAAGATGCTTCACCCAAATACTCTGCTGTCATGAAGCTTGTGTGCTGTTTGATATATCTGAGCCTGAGATTAAGGGGATGGGTGTAAACTCAGGCTGGTATAAAAGTACCTCAGCTTGCCATGCAACCCCTGAAATAACTCAGGTGAAGCTACGAGTCACATTGTAACAGCAGGCATAAAGAGTTATTGACTAGATTTCCCAGAACGTCCCAGTGTAAATGAGGCAGAGCACCACAATTGTAGACATGTCAGAAAGCATAAAAATAACTTTTCCCAGGAAATACGATGCCATATGGACACAGTCTTTGTTCTGGTGAAACATCTTTCAGTTCCCCAGGCTCTTCTATGTCATGTTTTCTAGCAAGATGACTGGGTTATGTTATCTCCACACTTAAATCGCCTTGGGCTGCAGTGTTTCCATGCTAATGCTGCTGGAACCTGCAGACTCAGTACTGTCCTGTTCATGGAGAGAGGATTCATTTGTGCTGACAGCTCACATACACCTCGTCCATACAATAAAGTTATCAAAGCTGAATGGGCAGAAAGGCTATGATCATTGCTTAGGATGATTTATCTGGGGCTTATTCAGCAGGCTGAGCCGATGCCAAGGAAATTCCCTCGTGCACCTAGACCAGATGTTGTTGTCATCTGAACTGTGTTAAACGTGAGAGGAAGCTACTAAAGGCAGCAGAGGTGTAGTGCTGCTGTCACCCTCGTGGGACTCAGAACCACGCTGCTCCCCTCTGCACCCACCCCATCCCCAAAACAGCCAGTCAAACAACTGCAGCTGGACAAAAAGTTCAGCCCCTCTGGTTTCACCTGCTCGCTGTGCAGAACGGGTTCAGCATGTGAGAAAAGGTTGACTGGTCTTTATCATTGTTATTCTTTTTCCATTGACGACAGCAGTCCTAATTTAAAAAAGGAAGATGAAGCTTTGTGGTACCCAGCCTCTAGAAGGGTAACAGAAGCCCCTAAGGCTAAAAGCTTCGCCTCCCCCTCTCTCCCCGTCCTTTTTAAGAGATTTTCCCATTACCAGCATCACCTCAAGCAGTCCCCGCACAGACCAGTAGAGGGTAGTGGGCAGCCACACTGGGTTTTTTTTACTCTCAGGGGTAAAGCCACACGCCTCTCTGAAACGTTGTTTCACCGTGTATCCTAGTTGCATGAAAGCACACAAGCTGCACGCCGAGGTTTGTCTCCGGGCAGGTGATGGAGACCCACAGAAAATGTTGGAGCAAGAGGCGAGGGTGCTTGCCTGGGGAGAAATCAAACTCCTTGTCTTAGCTCTGTGACAAAAAACGCACAGAGAAGGGAAACTTTAGTACAGAGAGGCTTCAGGCAGTGGCATGTCATGAGCAGGAGGACAGAGGGCTCTCTTCAGCTACTCAGCCTCAGCACTGAGCCTGTTATGGCATCATTAGGCCAGGAGAGATAAGGAGCCAACCTGATTCAGCTGCCTAAATTCCCTCTCCCTGTTGTGGCACTAAGGTGGAGGCTCTGAAGCCGCTGCCCCTTGAAGGAAGCTCCGTGTCACTGTCCTGGGTTTGGCCAGGATAGAGTTAATTTTCCTTCTAGCAGCCACTTTTGGGAGCTGGGATGACAGCAGTGCTGGTAACACACTGATGGTTTAGCTGTTGCCAAGCAGTCAAGGACTTTTCAGTTGTTCATGCTGCCCTGCTAATGAGAAGGTGGGGAGGCACCCAGGAAGCTGGGAGGGGAGCGTGGACATGACACAGCCAAGGACAGGTGACCCAAGCTGGCCAAAGAGGGTATTCCATGCCAGTGACATCATGCTCAGCATAAAGGGGGGCTGGCAGGGGGAGAAGCACTCAGCTCCAAGATGCATGGCTTCGGGATGGCTCTGAGCTGTGTGATTCGGTGAGGCCCTGCATCATGAATCCCCAGTTCTGTATATTTTGCTATAAAGTCCTATTATTATCTTCCTCTCTCTGCTATCCCAGTAAACTATCCTTATCCCAAACCCATGAGGTTTGCTTTTCTTGTTTTTGTTTTCCCTCCCTTCCCCTCCCTCCAGTCCCCAACCACCCCAGCTCCCAGAGAGAGCAGCTGTGTGGTGCTCAGCTCCCAGCTGGGGTGAAACCACGACAATAACCAGGAGAAACTTGTCCAGAACATAACCAGGAGCAGTCCAGTCAGCACTGAGCCTGCTGTATCACTGCCCCTCAGAGAACACAGGCTTTTCCCAGCCTTCCACACATATGAAGCCTTCTGTACACAAAGACATGCCACTGACCATGCAAAACCAGCATGCTACCATTAATACTCCAGACTGCTTTCTGTTGCCCAACGCAGGCACAGCTCTCTGCTATCAAGCCTGCTCATACTGCCCTCCTGAGCTGGTCTGATGGGCTCACTCATCTGTAAAACAGCCGTTCTTTGCATGGCTATTTCTAACGTCCTGACCTTCAAAAGCAAAGCCTGGGGTCTTGGTATGATTGCCTAGTAAATGTACTTCTTGGAAGTACCTGCAAGGAGAAAGCAGGATGTCTCTCTTATTCCCTCCCCCTTTCATTAACAGCAACCACACACAAAACCAACAGCCACTTTATGGGTTGGATGTGGGAGCATCAGCCCAGAAGCAAGGACAAAGTTGCCACCCATCTCTGTTGTTACTCATGGCAAAGGGTCAGGCCTGCTGTTGCAGAGGGAGGGCAGGAACTCCAGGGGCCATAGCTCCTGCTAGCACTGCCCTACAGCATACACAGACCCTTCAGTCACGCTCGCAGCCACTCAGGAGCACAAGCTGGGCTCCCAATCCAGCTCTCCCTACAGAGGCATTGCCTAAATTTCACAAGGCCAGGCTCCACGGGACTCTGAACTCAACTCAGACAACAACTCTTTTCCCAGGGAAGGAGCAGAACAAAGCACATAATACATGTAAAGAGGACGTGCTGATTTCTTCCCTGCCCTGTCCTATGTCTGTGTTGCTGGTGGGACCATATCCCCTACCCTTGGGAAATAACTAAGCAAACAATCACTGCACACAACTCGCTCGCTGCCATACTCTGCCTAACGCTGTGGGCTCCATCCAACCCATTAGCTGCAAAGGGAATTCAGCAGAGCTTTAATTCTTTCAGGCAACATGCTCTCAGCTTTCTTCATGACTCCCAGGAGAGATCAGTGCCTGACTTCAGTGGGTCAGGATATCAAACCAGGCTTTCTACCTTGCTTTGCTTTTCTCTGCCTCGGTTATCATCTGTGAAAAATAGGATGATGACTGCTTCCTGTATCTTTTTCTCCTTCCCCTGCATTCCAAAAGAGAGGGTGAATTTCATTTATCAATGCTGATAGAGTCCATGGAGACTTGCAGATAAAAAGACTCAACGTGAAGCAGAATATAATGTTCTACTTTGCAGAAAGCTTATGCTTTCCTATTTCTTTTCAAAGCACCTACTGACATTGCTAGGCAACTGGGACACTGGCCAAAGTAAAACCAGTAATAATAATCAAGCAAACAAAACCTGAGTCTCTAAAACGCAGCTGAGGGCTGTCAGGTAAACAGGCAACAGATGGACTGAATTCCTCAAGCTGGAAGAAAATCAAGGCTAAAATGGTCAATTGTCAGTTGAACCAAAAAGTAACCTTAGAGATACATCCCAGGGGGGACACAATAATAGAATCCCAGACTGGTCTGGGTTTGAAAGGGACCCCAAGGGTCACAGAGCTCCAACACCCCTGCCACAGGCAGGGCCACCAACCTCCAGGCCTGGAGCTACACAAGGTTGCCCAGGGCCCCAGCCAACCTGGCCTTGAACACCTCCAGGGATGGGGCACCCACTCCCTCTCTGGGCAGCCTGTTCCAGCCCCTCACCACTCTCTCTGTAAAGAACTTCCCCCTAATATCTCATCTAACCCTTCCCTCCTTCAGCTTCACTCCATCCCCCTTGTCCTGCCAGTCTCTGCCCTTTTAACAAGCTGATTCCCCTCCTGTTCCTCTGCTCCCTTCAGGGACTGGCAGGCTGCAGTGAGGTCCCCCCACAGCCTTCTCTTCTCCAGGCTGAACCAGCCCAGCTCCCTCAGCCTCTCTTTGTAGGGGAGCTGCTCCAGCCCTCTGATCACCTTCATGGCCTCCTCTGAACCCCCTCCTACAGTTCCACATCTTTCTTGTCCTGGGGCCCCAGCTCTGGACACAGGACTCCAGCTGGGGCCTCCCAAGGGCAGAGCAGAGAGGGACAATCCCCTCCCTGTCCCTGCTGCCACCCCTCTGCTGATGGAGCCCAGGACACCATTGGCCTTCCGAGCTGCAAGAGCATCCTCAGAAGTTCCTGCCTCAGAGGACTCCAGAGGCTTGGTAATATTTGGGAGCTTTTGAAGTTCAGCAAGATCAACTTTTTGGCTTGTCAAGGGAGCTGAAAGAGCAGCAGCACAAGGGATGGTCACTGTTGTGCAAAGAATAGTGTTGCATCTATACAGAACTCTTCCTTTCTGCAAAGAACAAAGGGTGGGCAAACTGAGGCACAGACAGCAGGCTTACCCAAGGTTCACATTCGGTTCTGCAGAACAAAAGTTCATTTTCTATTCTCCCAAAACTGACTTTTGCTGGTGACATTTAACACTGCCTCAGAAAGGCTACTGCAGGGAAGTACAATATGCCATAACCTGCTTCCTCCCCTTCGCATAGCTGCTTTCTGGCAGACAGGAGACAGTACCCAGGCAGGTATGCCACCCTGCTCCTTATCAGGCTTATCAGGTTTGCTTGAGCAAGCAGGATATCATGTGCTCCAGAAAAAGCCTTTGGCTAGATACATCTGTGCTCCAAGCAAACCTGGCCCTGACAGCCTCAGGGGCTCCCGAAGGTCGATGTAGAGACAACGCTTTGCAACCAGTGCTTTAGAACCATCTCAGACCCTTGAGTGTAACTTAAACATCCATAAATACCTTTTTAGAGTGTACAGAAGGATGTTTGTTTAGAGAACAACGAGAGAAGGAACACAGAGGGAACAAAGAGGAGTGTGATCCCATTTTAAGGCTTCATGGCATTTGATCAATGGCAGCTTAAAAAAAAACCCTTGTTAGAGCACAGTGCACACCTGAGACTTCTGTGCTCCTTCTCCTTCCAAACTACTAAACACTGTCACTTTTAATGCCATCGTAGGTAACAGAGGGATGAGAGCTCTAACATCTAATGCAGAAGCTTCATGCCACCAGACAAACCTAAATAAAAGTCTAGAAACAAGAGTTCAATAGGGGTTAAAGGGTGACACCAGCAATTCAACAACTTCAATCTCTCTCCCTCCAGCAGCTTGAACTTCTACTTTCCCAGCTTCAAGTGGGGAAAAGCATTTCAGACAGCCCCAAGCCAGGTGCCAGTGCCCCTGTCCAGAGCCATCACTAGGTTTGGAGCAGCACACACTCATTGCTCCAGAGTGCTGGAGACAAGGGCATGGTGACAAGGACACCACTGCCAACAGATGAAGATGGGGTCAACACAGCCTTGTGTTTTCCTCCATACTTTTTAAAAGGAGGATCCAGAGACTGGGAAAAGGGATGTGACTCGTGACTTAACATCCCTCATTACTCTGCATGGGTGCTGAGGACTCCTCAGAGGCGCTGTCAGCTCCAGCGTGCTCCAGCAGCTAAACACCACCCAGCTCATGACAACCAGGAAGGAAAGAAGCACCTTTGTTGCAGTCTACCCATGCCCTACATTCTCAGGGGAAGTAAGGGCTTCTCTGGCACTAGCTTCCTCTGCCCAGCAGCTGAATTAGAAATGAATAGAAGTAATGAGCTTTACTCCTTCCAGTGAGAAGTTGGCATCATCTCCTCCATGAACAGTTGCATAAACCCTCTTTCCCCCACGTGGCATCACCAGCAGAGGTGTGTTACCTCACAGTGCTAAACCCTTGGTGCCCCCCAATTCCCTGTGCTTCCTGAAAAGCCACAGAAACACTGTGCAAACACATCTCAAAAGACCCTAACCAACTCATCAGCAGGCAGCCAGGCTTCTCGCTCGCTCGGGCTATGAAGTCAGGAGAGCTGCTTTCCCCTCTCCAAGCCCACCCACGCTGCTCTCCAGGCCTCCCCTTGCTGTTCCACTTCTGACTGGGGCTTCCAGGAGTTAACTGACACAGGTCTCTGCCTCCCTGGATTTCCATGCACATTGCCAAGCCAGCGCTACAGCCAGCTTCACTCCTGAATTTAAATAGCCTATGCATTTAAATTCTGTCATTACAGTTAGCAGAGCGGGCCAAGGGCTCCAACTACCTGCTCTCTCAGAATGAGGGAGGCTGAAGTGATTAGGAACCTTTTACTTCCATTAGTAGCGATGCTTGAAGGTGCTGGAAGGGACAAGGGATGTCATCAACTTCATCTGGTACACCATTCTTCCATTTCAGACACTTGCTCTCCCAGGGATTGACGCTTCTGGCAAGTTTATCCCTGTGCTGGCATGCACAGCTATTTAAGGAAGGGTGTCCTTCCTAACTAACTGCTAAGAGGAGCAAAAACTCAGCTCTTGTATTTCTCTCTCAGCTTCAGTGCTGCTCGGTCACAGACAAGGAAGTTTTGGGAATGAATCACAACCATCCACACGTCAGACCAACTCCTCTCTCTCCTGTTACTGCTATACACCTCTCTATGCTATCTGTCCTTGGCAGGACAAGGGGGAATGGATTAAAGCTAAAGGAAGGGAGGTTTAAATTAAGTATTAGGGGGAAGTTTTTTTACAGAGAGAGTGGTGAGGGGCTGGAACAGGCTGCCCAGAGAGGGGGTGGGTGCCCCATCCCTGGGGGTGTTCAAGGCCAGGTTGGCTGGGGCCCTGGGCAACCTTGTGTAGCTCCAGGCCTGGAGGCTGGTAGCCCTGCCTGTGGCAGGGGGGTTGGAGCTCTGTGATCCATGGGGTCCCTTTCAGCCCAGCCTATGATTCTATCTGCAATAAGCTCAGTGGTTTTTACTCACAGAAAATGAGACATAACTGGAAGGATGGCATCCCCTCCCCTGGGACCCAGACTAAAATCACAACGGATTCCAACTCCCTCCCTGTGGTAAACACAAAGTAAATAAGCACCATGAGGCTGCCAGCCTAACTACAGTGAGGTTAATGAATAAACAACCGCCTGCAGTACCCACTTGCTGGCTATACTTAAAATATGTGTCTTAGGGAGACCTCCTCTTCTATAAATAACCATTCCAAAGGATAGAGGCATTAAATCTTTTTTTTTTCCTTCCCCTTTGACAAAACAGAGATTATCAGCATTTATACAGAAAAAGGGCCATTAGACAAACAAGCTGTTTCATAGAGGACTTGCTTTATATAGAACGCCTTGACTTGATGGCAGCAAACAGAAGGCAGATAAACAAGGGGGAAACCACAAATACAGCAAGGGGTGTTCTGAAAAGACTAGTGCAGTCACACCTTGCTTCCCTCCCTGTTTCTTCTTTACAGGTGATGCTCTGAAAGCATCAATTTCCAAGAAAACAACAGGGCAAGCTTGGGAAAGGGGAGGTCGATGTGAATTAGGAGAGCCCCTGGCATAGCAAGGTCACTTCTGAAAGTGGGATTTAATTGCTTGGGTTTTGGAAACATCACCCACCTTAGGTGAATAAAACAATCAGTTTAACGAACCCAAGAGGTTTCCAAGAGTGCCTGGGGTGATTCCAAATGCCCAGCATGAGAGGCAACAGAGAGAAGGCATTTTGCAGTGTCCTTTGAGGGAACCTCCGTGGTTTCAGGGGTCTGAAACAGAGCACCTAGGAGTCATTTGTCACTTGAGAAAAATCTAGGTCATTTATTGCTCCTCCCCCCTCCTCCTGCTCTGCTTTTTTTTCGTGCCAAATATAGAAAGAATTTTCTGGCTTCAGTCTGAAGTTGTTAATTACACTCTTTCCTAAAAACCTGCCATTGAAATTCACTCAGGGAGTTTCTGAAAGCTGGGGAAAGCTTTTTTTTTATATATATATATAATATTCTTTTGACATGTCTTAGAGGGAAAAGGAAAAAAGCCCATTTGCTTTTAATTTCTCAGTTTTGAGGATAATATTTAACAGAAGTAAATCCCTTTAAGGGCTCAACTACGCTCTTTGAAGCTAGTGGGGAAAAAAATCCTGTTGAGTTTCACTGCAGGAAAACTAGCTTGTTTCTTTGAAAACTGATGTTAAACAATCCACAGTATGTTGTGGGATGCAAGACAATTAATTTGTGCCACCATGAACTGCCAATAGGCAAAGAGGACAGGATTTCTGCATGTAACTAGGCACAGTATAAAAATAACCAGATTATTTCTGAGTATCCTACACCAATTAGCTCCTGGTAAAAGTATCTGGAGCAATTCCATTGTGAATTCCTGGTTCTGTGTGCTGGTATCACTAACAGCCTACCTGCCCCCACAGGAATGTTAAGAGGTGTAACAGATGGATTAACATGCTTTGTGGATGAAAACTGCTGCTTGAGTATTATCAAATTCATTATTAATGACAGAGCTATTAAAACAATGGGATGGCTAATAACAGGGCTTAATTCCTTATATCAGTGCCTTTTGTCTCCAGAACACTCTGGGGCAAATGTTTGCATCACTGAGTCATTAAGCTTCTGATGATTTAAGCTTCTGTTATTTAATGCCCAAACATTAAATAAGGTTTTCTTTTTAAACAAATAAACCCCTTTGCCAACCTCCCCTCAAAGATTCCAAGGATGCTGCTTGCAGGATGTCCTCCACCTGTGCCTGGGAGGTGTGTAAAAGCACAGGCTTTAAATTTATTGCTGTATAACTGTGGGAAGATCAGCTCCCAGTCTGGGGATGGTCATGTTGAGGATAGAACTAAATTTATTTTACAGCTGGCCTCCAAAAGATAGGGATATCTTTTACAGAAAGTGTGGTGAGGGGCTGGAACAGACTGTCCAGAGAAGCAGTGGATACCCCGTCCCTGGGGGTGTTCAAGGCCAGGTTGGATG
The DNA here is from genome assembly GCA_013400835.1 of Zapornia atra. Taxonomy (NCBI): domain Eukaryota; kingdom Metazoa; phylum Chordata; class Aves; order Gruiformes; family Rallidae; genus Zapornia; species Zapornia atra. The sequence goes on along the minus strand of VZTU01025219.1, from coordinate 82,295 downwards.
GGGCCCTGGGCAACCTTGTGTAGCTCCAGGCCTGGAGGTTGGTGGCCCTGCCTGTGGCAGGGGGGTTGGAGCTCTGTGATCCTTGGGGTCTCTTCCAACCCAGACCATTCTATGATTCTATATAAACCTGCTCCAGCCATTCAAGTCCTCTCTCTGCTGATGGAGAAGGATGGGCACATCTAGAAGGCAATGTATCCCCAGATGCCTGTCAGAGAAGAAATTTGGGCAAGAGCACCAGTGTCTAATATAGCACAGACCAAATAAACCAAACTGCAAAGGCTTCTGCAGAATGGGAGATGTATCAAGAGGACTCTGGTTCTTTCCAAAACCATGCTGCCCATGCAAAGAAAAGTCCTGACCCTCACAACTAGTCAAGACACTTCTGTTGTGCTGGTGGGATGGGATGAGAGACTTGGATGTTGGGTGGCTGTAAGAGTAACGTCAGCCTTTCCAGGTAACATCACCCTGCTTGCCCTAACCTTGGCAGCTCAACACTTCTACTGTGTTTTTTTTTAATCCATCCAGCAGCCATTCCTCTGCCTTTTGCATACAATATATAACCCCAGCCACAATGTTAATGAGGCCGTTGCATATAGATGAGCTGGCAACCAGTCTGAGCTGACACAGCCACACATAAAAGCCAAAGAGGGCCTTGGGCTCTCTTCCTGAGATACAGAAGCTGTTGGACTAAAGTATTGTGGAAATTCCATGGTCTGGGGGACATGAAGCCAGGCAGCTTTTTCTCCCACCTCCCTTCTGCAATCACCTTTGCTGCTTGAGACACAAGGTAAGAGGCTCAGTGCCACGTTGTTTTCTTGATAGCTGATAGACCATCCCTCCTGTTTCTTTACACAAAGCTCTCACATAACTCAGCAAGGGAACCAGAGCATCCTTTATAGTGGAACAGGATGTTTGGATTTCTAATCTGCCTACTCACTGGCTTATCTTTCCTTGGGCAACCCTCTTGTTGCTTCTCTGCTTCGGTTTCTGCTCCCATAACACAGGCTGCAGAGGCTTGAGAAAACACCATTGAAGAAAATCTCTGCATCTGCTCTAGTCAACCTCATATGTCAGGCAGAATCACAGAAGGCTTTAGGTTGGAAGGGACCTTAAAGATCATCTAGTTCCAACCCCTCTGCCATGTCCAGGGATTCCCTCACTAGACCAGGTTGCCTGAAGTCCCATCTAGCCTGGCCTTGAACCCTGCCAAGGATGGGGCTTCCACACCCTCTCTAGGCACCCTGTGCCAGGGCCTCACCACCCTCAGAGTAAAGAATTTCTTCCTAAGGTCTAACCTAACTCTACTCTCTTTCAACTTGAAGCCATCACCCCTCGTCCTGTCCCTGCCCTCCCTGGTGAGCAGCCCCTCTCCCACTTTCCTGCAGGACCCCTTTCAGTATTGGTAGGCTGCAATTAGGTCTCCCTGCAGCCTTCTCTTCTCCAGGCTGAACAAGCCCAACTCTCTCAGCCTGTCTTCATAAGAGAGGTGCTCCAGCCCCTTGATCATCTTTACACCCTTCTTCTGGACTTGCTCCAACAGCTCAACATCTTTCCTGTACTGAGGACCCCAGAACTGGACGCAACACTCCAGGTGGGGTCTCACAAGAGCAGAGTAGAGGGGGAGAATCCCCTCCCTCAACCTGTTGGCCACACTGTTCTTGATGCAGCCCAGGAATTACTCTTCTCTGGGATTGCTGAGTGGTATTTCTGACACAACCATGGGGCTGGAAGGTCTTTAAAGCATGGCAATGCCAGCACACCAGTGTGGGATAAGCTGCTACTCGCTTACAGCATGTTAACTGCTGCCAGGAGGGTTATTTCAACCCCATGTTAGTCCCAGCCAGCCCATCTTCACACATCTCAGTTCCACAGTAGCACAGTGCACGTAGCAGGACTCCCCTACTTTCAGATGCACTGAGATGCTCTGAGGCTACAGTAACACGTTTCTCAAAACTAGTTAAAAATAAAAATAACTAACAACCCTTAAATTAGCTCCCATTTTGGGCATGCCAACATGCAGGGCATGGTTCACTTCCTTCATCTCACAGTCAATTACTATTCTCAACCCACATAAACATCAGCAGGGAAAAACAGACAAATCTGTATATGTGTTAGTAATAAATTTAAAAACCAGGGCACACAACTTAAGGGTTGACTTGTCAGAAAATGGTAATTAAAAGTGTTCCAGCTGACAGTGCCCCTTTAATGAATTATTAGCAGTGTTCTCTGCAAGCATTTGATGAACGACACCGTAAGGCTTCTTACTTAAACCAACCAATTTTCTGCCCGATGCAACTTCACTGCACAAGGTGGGGGGTGGGATCTCCACTTTAAAAAAATCAAACTATGAAAAATAACAAAGCAATGGTGGGAATGATCAGGAAGGAACTGGTGCTCCTCCTGTACTGATTGCCCTCTATTTCCTACGCCACAGCCTTTGGCCATAGGTGCTTAGCTATTAACTGCTACTGCTTTCTGAAGTCATCACAGAATATCCTGAGTTGGAAGGGACCCAAAAGGATTGAGTCTAACTCCTGCTAATGATTCTGTTAAAAAGCTCAATAAATTGGGGTTTGGAATGTTGAGTAGTGAGGTGGGTTGAAGAGAAGAAGCCAGCAAGGTTTGATCAATAGGACAGAGTCTGGCTGGAGGCCTGGATCTACTGAAGTCCCTCAGGGGCCAGTGCTGGGACCTGTGCTGTTCAATGGTTTCACTGATGACCTGGATGAGGGAGTGGAGTGCACAGTCAGCAAGTTTGCTGATAACACAGCCCCAGGGGGCTGTGCTGCCATCCAGCAAGGCTTAGACAGGCTGGGGAGCTGGGAGGGGAGAAGTTTAATGAGATTGAACAAGGACAAGTGGAGGGTCTGGCATCTGGGGAAGAACAGCCCCAGGGACCAGTATAGGTTGGGGACTGGCCTGTTGGAGAGCAACATAGAGGAGAGGGACCTGGGGGTCAGCAGGATGCCCATGACCAGCAACGTGCCCTCATGGCTAAGAGGGCCAATGGCTTCCTGGGGTGTGTTAGCAGGGGGGTGGTTAGTAGGTCAAGTGAGTTCCTTCTCCCCCTCTGCTCTGCCCTGGGGAGACCCCACCTGGTATAGTGTGTCCAGCTCTGGGCCCCTCAGTTCAAGGAGGACACAGAACCAGTGCAGGACCACCAAGATGATGAACATTCTGTGAACAGCAAGGCATAAAGGAGCTTGGGCCATCAGCTCACTGTTAACAATACGTAGCGCAGTGACTGACCAGCTCAGCTTTAACACAGCAATGCCCAGGGAATGATCCTTCCAGCTAATACCTAATTACACCAGAGGCTTCTGAGCAGTGGCACACACGTTACCCAAGCTTCCAAACAGTCAGCTCGTGCTGGGCAGTGTCAGCAGCAGCAAGCACGCTCTCCTCCTATGCAGAGTCTTATAGGTGCCTTTGCATAAGAGCCTCAGCACATGCCAATACATCTGATTACACATAATTTGCTGCTGCACGTACCAGCACTGCCCAGGCTGCTGGCTCCTGACCCTGCTTTCACTGTGCTCAACAAGGTGGCACAAAGCACATGGCTGAGGAGGGGTATGTTCGAGATGGATGAGCAGAGGGCACTGGACTCAGGCTAGGCTCTCGGGTTGAAAACCATCCAGCAAGCAGCCATGGGGGTAAGATGAGGACTTGGAAACACAGCCCCATTTAGTGGGAGTGATGTGTGGTGTAGGGAAGGAGGAGGGCAAAGGGCACTAAGTCTTAATCATGGATTTGTATCTGGGTCCGAAGGAGACCGAGCGCTGGGAGGTGGGGGGACAGGTGGCAGCAAGAGGCTCTCATGCCTTGTTTTCTTTCACTGAGCTTCTTGTTGGTTTCCAGCTCTGTCCAGGTCTGCTGTTTGCCCTTGACTCTTTCAGGAGAAATGTAAGAGAGAGCAGCCCTAGGAATACAGGTTTCTCAGCAGAAGTTCAGAGCACCAACCCTACAGCTGGTAAGCAGTGGTATTTTGGGGTAAACTGAGGGTTCTCAAGGGGGGGTGGTCATGGTGAAAACCCTTCCCAGCCATGGAGGTCAGGGCACTCTGCACCTGAAAGCTATTCTTGCATTTCAACTGTAATCAGCAGTTCACCTTAGCACTCAATGACTAAGCAGCATCCTTAAGTCTCTGGACCACAGTGGGACCAAGGGGAGATGGACACATGGGAGTGTAGGTTTACCTTCCCAGCACAGTTACTACAGAAGTGCTGGTTGTCTGTTCCCTCAGCAGCACAACCCACCAAAAGCCATGCTAGCACTATATACCTAAGGCTCTATTCCTTGTCCACAAAACAGGACTGGACTTCAGCCTGCACACTGGAGAAAAGGAGCTTTACAGTTAAGATAAAGAGGGTTTTGGGTAGCCCACCCTGAATATCTTCACCAGGCTTTTCTCCAGAACAGGTGACTTGGACCACATCCAGGCTCTGGGTGGCTGATGAGTTTGCACACTCCACACTGAGTGCTCACAGAGGTAAGATGGTTTTATTTCCTTCTTGGTTTTACAATGTGGGGTTCTGAAATGTGAATTCACTTTCTCTGCAGCAACCCACGATGAATGCAAAGTATTTTAAGTTGGCTCATCCTTCAATAAACCCTCTCAAGTACCTTCTATGCTACAGGGAGAAGTGTGCACAGTATAGCCACAGAGCAGTTAGCAAACAGCAAGGAATTTCCATCCCAAACAGAAAAGCAAGCACTTACACAAGTGACACTTGCATCATAAGCATGCCCCCTGCAATGTGAATGGCCACCTTGTATGTGAATGTTTGCTAATATCAAGAGATAGAACAAGGAAGCCAATCTCTCTTCCTTTTATTCACCTGAACTTTGGAGGTCATGGCTCATCCTGTCACTCAGGTTGCTCACACAACCTCGTGGTGGGCAGGTGAGATGGGATACCATGAAGAGCAGCTCTGCCAGTCCTCACATACACTCTAACTCTAGTGTTTCTCTTAAATCAGCTGCCTGGGCTTTTCTAACATTGAGGGGTAAAGTGAGGTGAGAGTAAATCCTTCATGGGGTTTACACCACTTTGCTAGGACTCTGGAAATCTCAAATCACATCCTGAGGTCTGTTGCATAATTGAATCGTGCAGGAACTAGAGCAACAGATACAAGATTTTTGAAAGCTGAGGCAAAAGCCTCACTTTTGGAAGTAACTTAGTCCCATGTTCAAATTAACTCCATCAAGACTTAAAGTTAAGTGGGACAGATGCAATACATCCATGTAGGCTGAACTATATTTTCCTCTAGAAAGGAGGCATTAGGCTGTTTGTAAAGGATATCTAAGAATGCAACATTCTTCTCACCTTTCTGTCTGTTTTGGTCTGGCATATGAAGATCTCCAACAGGAAATTCATCAGATGCTGAACAGTAAGGGGCAGAAAGAGCCACCAGGCAGTTGGTGAGAGTGTAATTAAAATGCAAAGAGTTGTCCAGTCTGAGAACTCATAATAAATTTAAACTTAAGACCTTCATTTGCAAAACTATCTGAAAATCAGCTTAATCTTTGTGCATTTCAAAAAGCCATAGTATATTCCCCTCTGTTTCACTCCTCATTGAGAATATTAAGATTTGCAGGCAGAAGCTTTTCTTCTTCTTAGATAACAATTGTCTGCCAAGATGGCAACTGGGCATCTCTCATTTATACCCTTCTAAAATCTTGAGCTGCACTTAAATTCTGACTACAGCAATGTGATGCTGTGTTGCCAGTCCTGGGCAACACATTCAAGATGTCTACACAGTCTTTATCCACACAACACCCCCTAGTTTTGCTTCCATCTTTGGAGTAGATGGGGAAAGGGACCCAAAGGGGAGAACATTCATGTGGTATTGCACAGAAAAAGATTGTGAAAAGCCAGGAACTGAACTCAAATATTTGGGGACTCTGTGGGGAATGCTTTACCACTTGACCCTGCTTCCCAGGTCCTGCAGCCAAAACCCTACTTATTAGGGCAGATTAGTTTGTTTATGAGTTGAGACACAGTGTGCTCACCAAGTTTACTCCTTGCTGCAGAGCAGCAAGGAATAGAACACACCAACTACTGGTCTCTGACCTTGGTAAATAAGTTGATTTAATTGGATTTGATTTTTCAAATGTAGCATCACAAGTCAGCCATAAACTCTGGAATTAGCATATCACATCTCAGCACAGGAGAGATTTTAGAAGTAGCAGAAGGAGATGAAGCCCATGCCCAATGAATTTCAAATTACACCAAGGATGAACTCAGCCATATGCAAGTCAAGCTAAAATCGCTCAGGCTCCAAGCACATGGAGTTATTAATGGCTTACACTTGCTATTAAGAATGCAGAGGAGCTACTTTGCACCCAGTTTGTTCATATGTCTCTTCCCATCACTGACCCATGTGATGGGTCAACAATTCACTCAATGCATACTGAAAGCCAAGAATGGCTTGCAAGTCAATTACACTGATAGGAATAATTAGGACAGCAAAAGCAACTGAAAGATTGGAAGGGGGGGGGG
>VZTU01025219.1:42137-75768 GCA_013400835.1 Zapornia atra | reverse complement strand
GGGGGGGGGGAAGCTCTGCTAGCAACATCCTGCATGCCCCAGGGATTACAGGGTCTGTTCCTCTTTAGGTTCACAGGTGGTGTTCCCTGATACCTTCAAAGGGCACTGTGCACATCCCTTTAAGAGGGGCAGTTCTGAGTTATAGCATTCCAGGGAATAAACAGGTACTCATGTAACTAAAAGCTACTCCTTTCCTGCAGGAGAGGTGAAAGAACCCCACAACACGTTAGGCAAACAGCTGCCTCCTGAGATTTGATCCTGGAGATGTGCTGCTGAAACTTGCTTAGTTTTCACAGCATTCAGTTGTAATAAATCACAGGGACATTTTAACCAACCTGCTAGGCCCAAGTGGACTCTTAATTCAGACAGACCAAATTTGCTTCATCAGTCCTAGTGTGGAGAAGCACCAAATGCCTTTAATACCTCTGACTTCAGCTGGAAATCTCTGAAGTCAGGCTTTTTCACAACCCAGGCCTTGGGACAGCAAACTGACCTTAAAAACCAGGCTGCAGGCTACGCTATACATCCCCCAGAAGACAAGGGGATGACATCACGATGCAGCAGCCAAGGAAATGAAGACTCCTGAGACTGTAACGGGACAAGATTTATCTAGACAGCTTAGTTGAACAGCATAGGAATCAGGCTTCAGGAACCAGAAGGAGGACAAAATCTGTCAATCAGTCAGCAATGCTGCCAGTGGCTGCGATCGGAGCACTGTATGATGGAATCTTCCAAACTACTGGTGTCTGATGCTCTTATTGTTGAGCCTCAACTGATTAAACAGGCAGCACCAGCCAGCAAGCATCAATCTACCTTGCAGCTGCTATGTGACAGTCTCAGAATCATAGAATTTTAGGAGTTGGAAGGGACCTCAAAAGAGCATCCAGTCCAACCCCCCTGCCAGAGCAGGATCACCCAGACTAAAATCACACAGGAACACATCCAGGCAGGTTTGAATGTCTGCAGAGAAGGTGATGGAGCGCTGGGACAGACTGCCCAGAGAGGTTGTGCAGTCACCATCCCTGCAGGGATTTAAAAGGAGTGTAAATGAAGTGCTTAAGGACATGATCTAGAGGTGGGCTGGGCAGGGTTAGGCTGTGGTTGGACTCCATCTTAGGGGTCTCTTCCAAACCAGGTGATTCTGTAAGGAAATTAAGTCCAAAATACCTATTAAGGGGGGAGCAAGTCTGGAACAATACTATTTCTTATGCACCTGCAGGAATATTTCTGAATGACAGGCAGGACACAGAGGAAGCCAACATGTGCTCATGAAAGAAACTCTCAAGATTCCTAAGAGAAACTACGAGCCTCAATAGAGAAACTCAGGAGACAAGGACAACTCCATGGCAAAATGATGCCAAGTAAAAGCAACTAGCAGAGAACCAGCAGGCAAAGAACTAATAGAAAAGACCTCCCTAATCTGTCTATGTGAGATTCCCTTAGGAGAATCTGGTTTTAAAAGAAAGGGGATGAGAAGTGCTAAGTAGTCAGTGGTACAGCACTTACACCACCACATAGCACGCCTTTAATCTCTAGCAGCTGAGACATGCAAAGATGGGGAACTACTTTACACACAGTGCAGTGATAGATAAACTATCCAAGGAGAGAGCTACACGTGTTCACACCCTTTCATCTTGAGAGGAAAGCCTTCCCCACTTTGTCCCTTGTTTATCTTAAGATAAGCAATAGAATAAATACAGAAGAACTGCTTTCTGTATGGGAAAAAAACCTCACAGTAATTTGTATTTCTAGCCCACCACTGCGCCTGAAAGACCTCAAAATACTTTGAGACTGAGTTCAGGGATTGTTTCTGTTACTACAGAAGCACCACACTACTCAAACAGGGCACTCCAAAAGTTGCTTTGTCCTAAAATCAGACTCTACATGGTGAGTAATAGTGTCATCCAGGGTAGGTGCTCATATGGTAATAGTGTCATCCAGGGTAGGTGCTCATTTGCCTTTCCCTCCCATTCCTCAGGCTCACATGGACGGGGTGTTACAGGCCTGGCAAACCCTCCCCAGGATCCCATCTGTAAGGCTGGCTGAGCGTGTAGCAGGGTTAGCAAGGCTGTGAAGTCTGCTCTGGGTGGTATTTTACTGTGTCCTTGCTCTGGAGCTAGAGCAGGCAGCTCCCTGTGATGTGAACTCCTGCCAGAAGACTTGAGTTCACCCCAACACTCCCTCTCTTGCCTCATGCTTATCTCGTTCACTGAGTAAGCAAGAGCCTTTTCCCAACCATGTCAAAAGCTGCTGCAAAGTGCTAAATGCTCTCTGCCAGCCATCTCCCCCCACACCCAGAGCTGGGTGAGGGTGGTATGAAGCCACTATGGGTTTAAATTTCCCAAGGCCTTGGAAAGAAAGAGCAAGCATGAATGGAAGCCTTTCTATGACAGGGTACCACTGAGTGCTGAGATACCTCAAGATTAGATGCCAAAGCTGGGTCAGGACTGCCCCAGTATTCAGAGGTGGGTTTGCCTTGGGTAGTGGCTGTCTTCTAGCCATGCTGTGATGCCCAGGTCAGCTGCTGCTCAGCCTTTGGGGCTCCTGCCAAAAGCCCTTTCGCTGCACCATGCTGGCGACTGACACTTGACATTGCCAACCTGCAGAAGCTAATTGCTAGTTAATGATTCAACCCCCTTAAATACTTCAACGAACAACAACAAACCAGAGGGGGGAGAACATGTGGAATCAGCTCACATGACACCATCCATGCTCCCCGTGACTTTTACAGTTGGTGTGTATGCAGCATTGCCTCCCCAGCCCACATCTTACCACAGTATTGCTCTGGCTAGAAAAGAGCTTCTGCTCTCATCATGCCATGTGGGAGCTTCCTACAGTCCGCCTTCCCCACATGCTTAGAGTATGATGTGGGCAAAGACACCTCTTTAACAGCAGAGAGAAAAAGACAAAAATCTAGACAAAATCTGCCTTTCTCCTTCAGGAAGCTGCAACAAAAAGAAAACCAGTTTATTTTCAAGACTTGTCTTTGAATTAAATCCCTATTTTTTGCTCTTGCAACCACAACATACAGATCCACAGCAATGAAGGTTTTTTTTTTTTACCAGAGAAAAATCCCCAAATTTACTTCTGTGAGTTTCCTAAAGCCTTCATGGCCTTTGGGCATCAAATGACATCTTGTCATTTGACTTCAGATTCCAACACCCCCCAGTAAATGCAGCCATGGATTAATTTTGTGTGTGACACTAGTTACAATATTATTAACCCCTAACAAAGACAGTAATGGTTTTATTGCCATAAATCCTTTAGTTATACACCCAAAGCAAGCATGTTAACCTCTGAGGACCCCAAACACTCCTAAGCTCTCAGAAAAGATGATTTGCTCAAGTCTCCCACTGCTGTTCTTCCACTTAGACATTTGCCTGCCTTCTTGCCAAGGAATTACTTCTCCAAGTCAGCCTTGTGAGGGGAAGGCACTGCCTGTCTCTTCAAACAGTGCACATAAGGCAGAGCATGAGGAATGCAAATTGGCTGCTGCTTGTTACCACTGAAAGTGATCCCACCACAAGCGTGACTCCAAGGTGCACAGAAGTAACTCTGGGGCTGCTCAGTGACAGACCACATCAGGCAGCAAACACTGCAAGACACACCATGAGAAGACCACCCAGTTTTCAGGCAGAGGTTCAGAAACTCCTTGCTCTAGGTTGGTGGGGTATTACACCAGTTGTCTTGAAGTGACTTAGTCCCTTAGGTAACCAGCTCTGCTCCCACAGAGTCCATATGCTCCAGGTATGTCTGCATACATGATTCCTTGGTGTATCCACTAGAAATCCCAGTTGGATTTTAGGCTGGCAAAGTACAGTCAAACCTGGACTGGAGCTGTGACAAGACTCCCAAATTAGCATGCTGAGCTGGACCAGAGAGTGACATTTCCCAGATAGAAGTGGTATTTTGTTCAAGGCTTTGGAGGTATAGCCACTGTGTCCAGTGCTCAGATCTGCTATCAGGATTAAATGCTTAATGAGGATATTGCCAGGTTCAAGAAAGCTTACCTGTGGCAGCTTGCTGGGACCAGCAGGTCTGGCCCCTTTGCTAACATGCACATCAGAGATAAAGGGGGCATGGTGCACAGCCTAAATCAGGTTCTTTCTAGACATACCCCTAGAGCTACCTAACCACAAGCTTATATTCTTGCCAGATTTACAACTGATTCACTAGATCTCCCTGGCAGTTCTTGATCCTGCTATAATTTTGACACAAGCAACAAGACCAGGAGATGGGATACTGCAACTTCCATCCCAACAGGCATATTCCAGCTTTATCCAGGGCAGCTAGTGAAGAGCAAACGAGCTTCCCTCTCCAAAGGCCTGGGTAGTAAAGCAGCCAGCAGGTAATATGCCACGAGGCCAAGTGTTACAGTTTGCTTTTCTAATAAAAAAGGGTTTTATAAGGTATTAGGAATTGGATATTTCACATACTTTGTTCAGAGAAAGTTCAACAAAAAAAAAACCACCACAGAAAGAACTGAAAGAAGATCTGAGTTTTGAAAAGACCTCAACAGGACTGAAAAAAAATTAATCCTTTAACTCTACCCCCCCTTTCTTCTACCTAAGCTTCTTAGAACTCCATCTGAATCCCTAACAAAGATGTATTTCTAACAAAAGCTGCTGGTTCAGTGGGCTGCTTTTCATTTATGCAATCTGCCCCTAATAATTCAGTTCTACCAGCATCGCTCACACCCCCGAGGCTGTGAGGGAAGAAATACCTGTGAGGCCAGAGATACCAGAACCTCAGTGAAATAGCAGGTGAGGGAACTTTCATTGGGCACCCAAACATTAAACACCTTCCCGCTTCCTTCCCTCACTGATCCCCCCAAGTGCTTCCAAAGCCACTTCCCTGGATTAGCGTGCTCCACACACAGGACTTACCCAAAGAACAATGAAAAGTGCCTGGTCATTGTGCTCATAGAAGGGGTTGGGCTGGAAAGGACCTTAAAGATCATCTAGTTCCAACCCCCCTGCCATGGGCAGGGACACATCTTTGTTCAGAGCTAGATTTCTGGGCATTTACCAAATACTCTGTGTAGAGGGACTGCTAGATCAGGTAGGAAAGATCAGGAATTTGAGAAGATGAAGGGCCTGGAGCATCTCCCCTGTGAGGAAAGGCTGAGTGAGCTGGGGCTGTTCAGCCTGGAGAGAAGAGACTGAGAGGGGATCTGATCAATGGGGATCAATAGCTGAAGGGTGGGACACAGGGGGTAATGGCCAGCCCCTTCTCAGTGTCTGTGTGGACAGGACAAGGGGCAATGGCCTCAAGTTGGAGGACAAGGAGTTCCACACCAGTACATGAAGAACTTCTTCCCAGTGAGGGAGCCCTGGGACAGGCTGCCCAGGGGGGTGTGGAGTCTCCTTCTCTGGAGAGATTCCAGACCTGTCTGGACCTGTGTGCCCTGTCCTAGGGACCCTGCTTTGGCAGGGGGCTGGACTCAAGCTCTAGAGGTCCCTTCCAACCCCCACAATTCTGTGAATGAAAATGTAAAAAGCTTCTGCTTACTCTGACCACTGAAATACAAGGCTGGACCAGAGAAGCAGAAGCTCCTTGTTTTCATAGCTAACCTTGACACATCATCTTTATTCATGGAGTAGCTTTATTGGTAAACACCCCACTGTTTATGGGCACAAGCAGGAAGGCACACCTTTGATAAGCACGCTGCAGCAGCTTCACTAACCACTGCAGCCAGGAATTCCACACACACTAGGCAGCCAGCAATGCTGCCTTTATTTGGGGCCAACAGGAAACATATCCCAGTAAATATTAGCCAGGTTACCTCTGCTGATTTAAACCAAAAGGGCTTGAAGTGCTGTATTACATAACTTGCTTTACATAATCTCCTCTGGGCTGTGATATACTCACAGCCTGCTTATACAGGAGGGAATTTCCATCCCACTGAAGCAAATCCACACACTTTGGTCATGTGTGGGAGCAAGAAAGCTTTATTGAAGGGACAATTCCTTCCTCATCCTGCCTGAAGGGTGTAATTCTTCTGCCACTGATCTGCTTGGGGGGTAGCTTTAAGCAGGGCTTGTGAGAGAGCCACTGAAGTCAGGTAAGATTGAAAGAGGCAGGAGAAGAACTCTAAGGTTTCTCCCCATCTATTCACTGGGCTGAGGAGTTGTGCTGTAGCACAACTGGGTGGCACCCCAGCATTTCACACCCTGCCTGTTCCCACAGTGATGATCCATACATTGCTGCAGAAAGGGGCAGCAAAGGGAGGGCCAATGACACCCTATTTTTAGGCAAAATAAACAGGGCTGTCAAGTTAAATATTGGGAAACTTCCTGGAGTAGTGCATGGCACAGGAATATATTATTTTTGCTCAAGCTACACCTTAATGGGAAGGCATTAAAAGGGTGCCAGGGAAATAAAGCTTGAGGACTGTTTAGAAAGTGACCTTATTCCCCTTATTCCCCCTCCCTCTGATACATGCTTAAAGTTTAACCTTTGTCAAGCTGCATTCTCAACTCATAAATTCAACAGCAAAGCTTTAAAACAGTGAAAAGGTGAGTTACAGCAAAAGTGACCTTCATTTCTTTTCCTTGAGTGGAAGAGAAAGGTGATTTCAGTCTATAATGAAGGGAACAACTGTACAAGATGTACAGCAAATTCATTCTCAGGGCTGTGGATACAAATAAGGACATTAAATCAGTTTACCTCTGGCTTTACAAAATGCAATTAATTTGTGCTTAGGCCCCATCACCTGAGAATTGATTATTTTCCCTTGGCTAGCTAAAGGTTTTGCTTCTGGCCCCTGTAAAACTACACGTAATGGGATGGTTTCAGCTTCTCTAAGTTCACCTAGATGTCCACAGAGCAAAGGAAAGAGGCTTTGCCAAAGAGCAGCTCGTTTCTTCATCAAACCATCTCAGTGCCAAGCTGAGGAGACCCTCAGAGGGTGCACATGGTGCCTTCAAACAAGGCAAATTTCACAGTAGCAACTCGCATCAGTATATCTAATCCACTACATGCCTAAGGATTATCCTGGGTTTGGATCTAGGAAATCAAGGCTTAAGGGAGCTAAACTACTCTTGCCAGACATTTAAGAGCATTAGTCCCCCTGAACTCAAGTGAAATTTGGGCAGGCCATTTGACAATAATTTGAGGCTTAAGTGTTTTGCTCAGAGCAAAGAGCCAGGAAGCCTGGGTGGGACAGTGAGATTGTTTCAGGTGAGTGCTGGAGCATCTTTAGCTTGGATCTAAAATATCAATGCTAAAGGCTGTTTTAGCAACACCTTTTATTGGGAAGGGTAGTGTGGCAGCAGGGTAACAGCAGAAAACATTTAGAAAGCTCCCAGCACCTCCTGATCTGAAATGCCCTCCTCAAATCCAGGTCCTTCTAAAGAAAGTATCATCCATAGCAGCTGCAGGTCCCCAGAGCATCCAGGTCTGTGTGGCTGAGGACACAATGTCCTCAGAGACATGGTGAACTCACAACATCCCCTGTGTGAGTCAGCAGGGAGACTATTTTCCCCTCAAGTTGCTTTTAAGCTGAAGCATTTTGCCCCCAAGAAATAGGATGATGACACACAGCTAAATTTGGCTACAGGAGAAGGATTTAACAGAGGCTAAGCAGGCAGACAAGGCTACACTTTCAGGGTGGGTTAGCACCATGCAGCATCCTCTCCAGCAAGGAAAAACATTTTATGCTTGGAGGGTGATCTACTCTGAAATCAACTGTTTCTAAGAACATGCTTAACTCTGGGTTAAAAATCTAACCCTAGCTCTGCCAAGGAACATAACAGGCAGTCTCTAACTCTGCAGTGGAACAGCTTCTCCCCACACCCACATGTCTGAGTAACTTCAAGACTGGGATCTTTCCAAATGTAGGTTAATCCAAATCCCAGTACAAACACATCTGTAGTATTTCCTCCATGGATGACACTCCCCAGGTCTCCTGTTAACACAGCCAGTCATAAAGGACAACACTAAGAGGGACACAGGGCCAACACTTTCCTTTAAGAGTGGATTTCAGAACCTGAACCCTTAGTTTCAGCATTAGTCTCTTATTCTTTTAGCATTATTCTAAATTACCTTTTATTCTCACCTAAGATTAAAACCTACTTGAGATGCTTTTGTGATTCCAGAGCTTGAAGCTCACACCCTCAAGTCAAGCCTGCAGCTGGGCTAAAAATAACTAATTAATTACTCCTTTTGCATCTACTCTTATTTCTTCTTATAGTCACTGCCCACACATCACATCCAGGGTCTCCTAATGCCTATGCATGCACACACTGACAGCCCCCACTTCATCTTCTAAACCACAGAAAGATCTCCTTAAAGCCCAGCTACTCCTCACCAGTTTTCCCTAAGTATCTTCACAATGAAGCTACCTGCTTCTCTGTGCCTCCACTTACCCAACAGAGCAGAGGACAATGTTAACAGCTGACTGGTTCAAAGTGTACTGAGCAAGCCAAAGTGATTATCCTCCACTGGAATGCTCCTCAGGCAAGAATCGGTTTGCTTCCTCACCTCCTTACTGAAACTTTCCCCCCCCCACCAGCTGAGGGGAAAGAATGCAAATTACATCACTTTTTTCCTAAACAAATTTCTTGAGCCTTTGTCAGAATTGACTTCTCCCCTGCAGCTATGAGTGAAACCCATGTTGTTACCCATAGTGTTTGTTCTCTCTTGCTCTCCAGAACACTGGCAGAGGGAATGTTCAGCTACCTCCGGCAACGCTTCACCAGCCACATCAGGGAACGGAGCCGGCGCAGGGCCAGGCTGGTCTCTAAGGATGGAAGGTGCAACATCGAGTTTGGCAATGTAGGACAGCCCAGGTTTGTCTTTTTGATTGATATCTGGACCACTATCCTGGATCTCAGGTGGAGGTACAAAATGACTATCTTCATTTCAGCATTCTTGGGCAGCTGGTTTCTTTTTGGTCTCCTCTGGTACGTTGTGGCCTACATCCACAAAGACCTCCCAGAATTCAATCCTTCCATCAACCACACCCCTTGTGTTGAGAACATCAACGGTCTGACCTCTGCTTTCCTATTCTCCTTGGAGACCCAGGTAACCATCGGCTACGGCTTTAGATGTGTCACAGAGCAATGTGCCACTGCCATTTTCCTGCTCATCTTCCAGTCGATCCTGGGGGTAATCATCAATTCTTTTATGTGTGGTGCCATCTTGGCCAAGATATCCAGGTCCAAAAACCGGGCCAAGACTATCACCTTCAGCAAGCATGCTGTCATCAGCAAGCGTGGGGGGAAGCTCTGCCTCCTGATTCGGGTGGCAAACCTCAGGAAGAGCCTGCTGATTGGCAGTCACATCTATGGCAAGCTGCTGAAGACCACCATCACCCCAGAAGGAGAGACAATCATTCTGGACCAGGTCAACATCGAATTTGTAGTTGATGCTGGCAATGAGAACCTCTTCTTCATTTCCCCCTTAACTATTTATCATATCATAGATAAGAACAGCCCCTTCTTCCACATGGCAGCAGAGACCATCCTGCAGCAGGATTTTGAATTGGTGGTGTTTTTAGATGGCACAGTTGAAGCCACTAGTGCTACCTGTCAAGTGAGGACATCCTACATCCCAGAAGAGGTGCTCTGGGGTTATCGCTTTGCTCCTATTGTGTCCAAGACCAAAGAAGGGAAATACAGAGTAGACTTCCAGAACTTCAGCAAGACAGTGGCTGTGGAGACTCCCCACTGTGCCTTCTGCCTCTACAATGAGAAAGAAGCTAAAGCCAAAGAGAAGAAAGGTTATGACAATCCTGGGTTTGTCTTGTCAGAAGTTAGTGAAACCAGTGACACAAAGATGTAGTTCCAGATATCCATGGGACTGATCTTTTTCAATAATCAATTCAATATTCAGAGGACTAATAACTTAGTAAAACAACCCCCCACTCCCTCCTTTTTACTCCAAGCCAGCATTTATCTTCTCAAAGGCCTCAAATCAAAGAGGAACAGAATACCAGTGATCTCCAGAACACTATTTAACTACACTATATATATGTCATAGAATTTATATTTTTATAACTATGGGACATTTTATGAAGCTGCTATGTTGGCATGTCCAACCTGCTTAAGTTCCCAGAGGCATGCAAGCCTGAAAGCCAAAAAGATGGAGAGAAACTTTAGGCCATGTTAAAGATACACAGCTATTGGAAGAGCAGAAGGCAAAGATGAAGAAACCTGATGGACTTGTCAGCCAAAACCTCAAACCCCCTCCCCTGTTTCTTGTTCCCAAAGTCCTCTATGAAAGCAGACTCTCTGGCTGCAGAACACTTGAGCACTTCTGGACACTTTGAAACAATTCCTTCTTTCTTGGAGGCTGGTACATCTCCAGAAATGGAGCATTAAGGGATGGTACCTGCTTAGGATGCTACAAAAGACAATGCTTGGGCCATGCTGCTGCATCCAGAAGCCTGTAAAATACAACTTCTCTCCTGTGAAAGCCTTTGATTCCTTTCAAGGGGGAAAAATAAGCCAAATGGAGATGAAGAATGGAAAAAGCCAAGGAGAAGCAGAGACCCACTGTGGGAGAAGAGGAATTTTGCAGCTTATTCCTAACTATTGCACCTTTCAGATACTCTGCCCTTCCCCAGGAGCTGGCTAACTGTGAAAGCAGGAAACATCTGAAGACAACTGTCCAGAAAGAAGGTAACCCACAGAGCAGAGATGACCAGCACATCAATTGCTTCACACCTGGCAGAAAAGCAGTCCACTGGGAGAAGAGAGGAAATTCCCAGCTCTAGATGTATCCTTCAACAAAATCCACAATGCAAACAGAGATTATCTTCTCCTTTGAAGCAAGAAGGTCTTGTTAAAACAAAAACACACCATAGAAGCCTCCCACCAACAGTGGGCTTCAGATTTAGTTCCAAACCATCCATCTCATCACAGCAAAGTGTGCATCCCTACAGGGAACAAGTTCTGTTCTGTGGTAGCTAAGGAGCAGTGAACATTTTCCAGGTATGATTTTTGACATTTAAGCTTCAAATACAACAAGAAACATCAATAGTTTTGGTGAATTTCTACTTCCTCACAGCTTCCCCAGGTTCTTCTGCTCAGATCTCAAGTGGCAGACCAAACAGAGGATTTCTGGCAACTCTTCCCAGTGATGTAGTTCAGCTCATCTATTTTCAATGCTGTGATAAAATAGAAGCAGCTTTTTTAAAAGCTGCTGGGCTGTTTTAAAATAAGGAGGGATTTAAGCAGGGCAAATGATGACAAGACCGAGTTGACTAATGAACGAAATGTGAGTGTGGCAATCAAACTCTGGGGACCAAGAGCATTCAGGTCTCAGCCCCAGTGTAGGACCAACTCCTTTGTTGGTTCAGAACATACTAAAGTGATTTGTGTTGTGGGTTTGCCACCTGTAGCACAGGACAAAGTACTTCTGCTGTACAAAGAACAATGTTATGAACAATCATGTCACTAAAGCACTTTAAAAGCCAACTCTCAACTGTCTCAATCCCTCCCCTCTTCAGTGCACCACTGTTACACTCTTTGCTTCCAGATGGGAAGGTCAGCACAAAGTTCTGTCCTTGCCATACATCAGAACTACTAAAAGCTTGTAATCACAGAATCACTAGGTTGTAAAAGACCTCTGAGATCATCTAGTCCAACCATTCCTGTCCCCTGCTAACCCCTATCCCTAAGCACCTCATCTACCCATCTGTAGATGCAGGTAGACAGCAGGGTCGGTGACTTAACCCCCTCCCTGGGCAGCCTGTGCCAGTGCCCAATAACCCTTTCACAAACAGGGAGCAGTGGCCACCCACAGATATCTAGGAGGGAGCAGAGAAGTGAAATGTTGTCTCAAGAGTGCCAGGCTTGTCTGTGCTGCTCAGTCCTTCCAGAGTTGCTCCTACATTTCCTTTACAGGCTTCCTGTACAGTTGCCCTGTGTGTAATTCCCCTGTCAGTATTCAAGGCTTACAAGTTATAACTCTTACCCTTGGGAGGAGAAACATGCTGTGATGCCCTTAATAGGAGCAGATAGTCATCACTGTACAAAGCTCATGTAAGAAATCCATTTAAAAGGTCAAACCCAACTCTGCAATGAGGGGACAGGAAAGATGCCTATTTTCCTTAAGTAAGGCTGGTTTGGGATGTCAGTGGTGGGGGCAAAAAATAATCCAGTGCTCTTCCAGTGCCCATCCAAGAGATGTTGTACGTCCTCCAAAGCTTGAGGGGTCCCTAAACAATGCACTTTCAGGCACTGCCCTTGGAAGGCCACCTCAAAAGCCCAACCCTCAGTTCACACCCCAGCTTTTCAAACCTCTTACCCTCCATCTCTACAGCACAAGCATGAGGAGGCATTATTCAACTCTGGAAGCATTAAGCACTGCCAGAACTCCAATAGGAGATACTCAATCTCAATGTATGGATTTATTTCTTTATTCAGATGTGGTGTTTAGGCACATGGTTTACTGGTGGTTGGGAGATGGTTGGACTTGATCTAAAGGGTCCCTTCCCAGCCAAGACAATGTTATGATTCTAATACCTGTTGTTCAGTCTATTCTAACAGTTAGACCTGCCTCTAAAGCTAGCTCTGCTGCCTGCAGGAAGGGTGATTGTGTGCCTTTGCATGCTTTGGTGTTAGAGGGTGACTGGCTACTGAAGGAACAGAGAAGGCACAAGGACATGGTCATGGCCCTGCAATCTTCAGCAGAGCCATCAAGCTTGCTTAGGGGGGCATCATACTGGCACCCAAATAGGAACCTAGGGATGAAGCCCCCCACCCATGAGCCTGCAGCTGATTGTCACTTGAGGAAACACTCGCCCATCCCATCCCAGCAGCAGATAGAGCAGTGTGGTCAGAGCCCAGCAGCAGCAGCACAACAATGAGTGGAATTTCCTCTCTCTGTCCAGAGAGGGCTGTTTGTCACCAGAGAGATAAAGGGCCAGGGCAGGGAAAAGGAGTTATCAGGAGACACGCCACACAGTGCCACTCAGGACAGACTCTGTAGGAAGTCTATTTTGGGGGCTGTCACCCCTACTGCCATTAAAAGAAAGTTCAGTTAAGAGGATGAAAATAAGTTTAATCTTGGTGAGCAGGAGTGGCTGGAGGGAGCCACAGGACTGATACTGGAAGACAAAGGCTGGCTCCTTTACACATGACACTATTTTTTTACATCCCCACAGCACTGTCCTCAAGCCTTATGGCTCCCTGCTCCCTCCCTGTCCATCCCCTCCACAGGCTGCCCAAGCAACAAGGAGTCCTTTCCACAAAGGGGAATGTGCAATGGAGGCCAACAGCCTCAAAGCAGGAATTGGAAGGAATATCTCCTTCTCCAGAGATATTCCAGACCCATCTGGATGCTGACCAGTGTGACCTGTTGTACAGAACCTGCTTTGGGACCTGATGATCTCTTGAGGTCCCTTCCAACCCCTATGATTCTGTGAAAGGACTGGAGAGAGTGTCTCATCTCTTCAGAGAAGAAATCAAGACCATGGACTTACTGCTGGATTAAGGCCTACAGAATTTAGCTGTGAAAGCATTAGCCAAGCAGCCAGGCTTGGGAACAACGTGTCTGCACTAAACTTAATTTATCTTCTCATTTCACAAACAACATGTTTCTTCTCCTGTATTTATTTTACACATTCATTCAAGCTGTGTGTAATATTTCAGTCGTTTGGAAATAGATTTGCCCTCCCTGCTGGCAAATGAATAAGGCATCCTGCTGACTGCTGGAGAAAGGGCTGGGAATTAAAGTAACAGCTCTTAGTGAGCTGCCACGTGCTGGTTAGCTGCCTCCACACACCCTTTGGTAGTAACCAGTGAAGAGAAACACACCCCCACACACACACCCCACCCCCCCAAATAATAATAAAGCAAACCTCAGCAAGCTATTAGGCTACCCTGACTCGTGTTGCTGGGATGTGACAAAGTGCTGCTGTGACAGGCTCACAGCAGCTGCCTGGGTAACTTCTGCTTGTACAAGCTTCCCTGTAAACTCAGCTACTCACCCATAAGTGAGGCAGCAGCAGCATGCAAAGCCCCAACACAAGTGAGAGCAGCTGAGGTGTCATATCCTCTTTCTTCTCCCCCAGGGCTCATGTGAATTCAGCTGGGAAGGGCCTTTATTTCCCCTTCCCTTCTATTTTGCCCCCTTCAATTCACCCCCTGCCTTGAACTGTCACAGTGCCTGCCCAATTCCTGTGCCCCACGCAAAGGGAGAAACCACAGGGCATAGAATTTCATAGGATTTCACAGCATCACTTGGGTTGGAAGAGACCCTTAATATCATCGAGTCCAACCACAGCCTAACCCTGCCTGGTCCACCTCTAAATTATGTCCTTAAGCACTTCATCTACACACCTTTTAAATCCCTCCAGGGATAGAGACTCCACCACCTCCCTGGGCAGCCTGTTCCAATGCCTGACAACCCTTTCAGTAAAGAAATTCCTCCTGATATCTGACCTAAATCCCCCTGGCACCGTTTTAAGCACATGAGCAGAGCCCCTGCCTCCACAGGGCTGGGGGAAGCTGAGGGTGAATCTGTGCCTCCAGCTTCTTGCTGCAGCCTGGGACCACACCATCACTGGCCCTATAGAACATGTAACAACCCTGTGTCGATGTCACTGGAACAAGAATGAGGAAGGCTAAAGCCCTCTCCACAGCTGCTAGAATGCACAATATGCTTCTGGAGGCCAAGTTGACATTCCTGTGGTGGAAGCATCTGCCTGGGGAAGCTTATGACTTGGACAAACTCACTGCTACACGAGACAGACATAAATCCTCCCCACTCCAAGGAGCTGGACAAGCAAAGGGGAGGCTGGAAACAAGATAATCTCAGCGTCCATCTCAATCTGCTTCCTGCTGGCCAAATTTAAGCACAGAAAAGCATTGAAGCCCTGGCTGTCCTGGGCGATGGTATCCCAAGCAAGCTCTGCAAGAGCCGAAGCTACCTAATTACTCTTACGCCACCCCNAGGCTAGGATGCTAAGGACCACGCAGGGGTGCTGCCCGAGGGATGCCCGAAGTGTCTTTCTGTCCTGCCGCCGCTGGATGGCAGTCCTTCCCTCCAGATAGCTGCACCGGCTGCTCCCCTTCCCTCCCCTCCCCCTCGGAGAGGTACCGGGCTGGCTCCCCTCCCCTCTAGGTAACCCCACCTCCAACTCCAGCCCTCCCAGACCCCCACACTCAGCCTCCCATCAGCAGCACAGGGAGCCCAAAGCTGCGAGCGATGGCAACCTTGAAAGCCCAAAGCGAGAATTTATTGGGACCGTTCCTTATTTTATTACACCGAGTTTAATGCATTTAGTGACTTGGTTTTGGCACGGGCTCTGCTAGCAGGATATATTTAGCCACTTCACAGAAGTGCTGGGAGACTGAACTCGCTGCAGTGAATTGGGAGGTGACGTGTTAGGGGAGGGCTGGGGGCTGTAAACATCACGTCTGCAGTGGCATCTAAAGCACCTTTAACAGAGTGTGCAGTAGGGGGGCTGTATTACAGCACAGTTGTACATGGCAACTCGAGCAAGTCACTGCTCCCTGTCAAGTGCCTCAGTTTCCCCAGGGGATAAAAGAGCAGCCCCATGGGAAAGCATGAGGCTCTAGTCCTGCCTTAGTGTGGCAACGGTGTCCCAAAGCTGATTCCCCCTCCACCCCCATCTGAAGTGCTGCCTGGGGGTTACAACACCTCCTGAACCTCCCACAGAGGGCTCCCCACCATCTCAGCTGTGCCTACAGACACCAACTCACCCCTTCACACCCCCACTCTGGGTGTTTACCCCATTAATTCCCTCCACCACCACAGCAAATGTAGCACACAAATGAGCTTTGCATTCCAGGGCACTAACCCCACAGGTCTGAGGGGATGGTGGGGGGGGTGGGGAATATGAGCAATTAAAAAGAACAGGGTCCCCAATACCTGAGGCACAACACACCAAGCACAACCTCCTCCACAGCCACACCACCCACCCCCTTGGGTGACATACCTGCACCAGTCCACAGCAGAGGTGACTCCTTTGTCTTGTGCAGAGGGTTTTGCAGCAGCAGGGAAGGTAAAACAGATCCAGGATTGGATTTTCAGCTCCAGGAGACAGAAAGTCAACAAAAAGCCAAAGCAAGTAAGTTTGCTGCAGTTCCCAGAAAGGAAGAAGCAAGGTCTTGTGCTGCACATGGAACTACCAAAGCCCCCAGGTCGTTCCTTCTTCTCCCCTAACCAAAAGAACCTGCCTGCTTGCTCACTGCAGCCATTTATACTAGCCAAAGGGGCTGCCCAGCTGCAACCAGTCCAAACCATCACCCACACATCACAGACACACCTGTGTGCACAGGTGCAGCTCATTCCCACTGTGGAGGTGATGAGGGATGTTGCAGGGTGGCCTCAAAACAGGCTTTTTCTGCTTTCTTTTTGTGGGTTTAGGATTGGGGTCTGGTTGGAGCCTGAAGGGATGAATTTTTCTCAGGATCTCTTATTTTCTAATACAACAGAAGAATCAGATTTCTGAGCAGAGGTTTTTACCTCTGTGTATGAAAAAAATCACAAGGCACAAGGTCAGTTCTGTGCTGTGTGTCATTCTTAGTCAATAGTCTCTTAATTCTTTCCTAATATAAAATTCTGAGCTTTATTTGCACCAGCTTTTGGTTTTACAGATGAAAACCTAATATAAAGGGGTTTCCCTGTCTGCTTTTTGCTTTTACAGATGAAACCCTGTCCTAATATATAGGCACTTCATATAAAATATAGGCTTTTCATATAACATATATAATATATAATTTTCATATAATATATAGGGGTTTCATATAATATATAGGGGTTTCATATAATACATGTAACTTATATATGTTAAGTATTGTGCAAAAATGTACAAATAGGGTCTTTGAAGTGAGTTTATAAATGACAGCCCCTGATGTGTCTCCAGGCAAATTAGCTCTAATTAACACCAAATGCAGCAACACCCAGTCTGATGGGGGAGAACCCACTTGGTTGGGAAGGCAGCTGAAGTCTAACACACTAATTTCACAGGGGTCATTAAAAATACTCTATGGGCACAGCTAAAGTAGCCTGTAAAAAAATTTCTTTTATTGTAATAGTACAATAAAGAGAAGTTGGCTCCTTTAACACAGAGTTTACAGACTTTTTTGGAAAAGACTTTTTTGATAAGGGAGTCTGACCTAGCACTGCTGAGGTCCCTTGGTGTGTCCCAGAAACTTGGCTTGGGAGGAGACATCCCCCTCTTATCAACCCTAGAGCTCCCAGTGTGGTGAAAGTTGGGCTGATGGTGGGGGGGGAGGGGGGGTTGTGAATGGGCTACTCTGATCTGTGTGTTACTTCTCATTCTTTATGTCAGGGATGTGAACTCTTGAGATCTTACAGAAATGCTAAAAGGCGCCTGGGAAGTGCCTGCACAGGTCTGAGGCTGTCTGGCACACTGGTGTGACATCTCTTGACTCCGAGGTCCCTCTATTCCAAGGGACTCCAGCTTGCAGTGGGAGGCAAACTCTGTCTAAAGCTAAATGCTAGCAAATGTGAGCAAAGGTTAATATCAGCAAGTACCTTGAAGAGAAGGATGGAGAGACACTGCGAGGAACTGAGCTGTGCATGCTGCTGATCACCTTTAAGATGTTGCAAGTTGGACAGCCAGAAAAAAGATTGTTCTTAAATCATTGGTTGCTTTCAAAAGCCTTTTTTTGAAGGATCCTGCTGGCCACATTTTGCTGTATCAAAGACAACTTTGCACTCTGATAACCTTCAGGTTCTGCCTTTAGATGTTTTTGTGCAATCTCAGTCTTCAGATTTTCCTATTGCTCCAACTGGGCAGGGGTGCTGTATCAAAAGACATGGCATTTCTATGGATGATGCATAGCCAGAACGAATCTGGACTGCACTACAGTGGAAAACAGGAGAGATAAGGAAAGAAAAAAAACCCACCGACTCTTAGGGACTAAATTGAGGAACTGTGGTTGAACACACAAAGGGAACAGCCCTGGGATGGTTGAACACACCAACATGGCTCGTTTTCAGAGCTAATCAAGCCGGTGAAGGCTATTGTACTAGCAACTCAGCAACAAAAGGTTGTGTGTGGAGGAAGGAAATGGTGTTCTGGGGCAGTTGTGTATTTCTAAGGGTTTATCGAATCTGCAGAAAGATCAAGCTATCTCTCAGGACCATGGTGTGTCTGTGAAACTGCAGGAAGTGCCTTTGCCTGACCTTTATACACAGTCAGAAGATTCCTTGGCAGCGCTTGTTTTTGCAGCCTCTTCGCCTAGGGAATGGTTTGGCTTTCCTCAGGCTTTGGGGCTAGGTGAGAAACAGGAGCAGGCAGGCAGGCACAGCAACCCATATGGCATGGCACGGATACATTCTGTCAGTGATTCCTAAAGAGCAAAGAGACAGAGACGTGTGGTAGGTCTGGGGTGGCTCTTGCAGGGAGGCTGCACGTCCTGGCACTCGGTATGGTGCTGTGACCCCATCGCTGCTCCCAGCTCTGCCACCGTCCTCGGGCAAAACACTTCACCTCCTCATGCCTTGGCTGCTCTACCACCTTCTCCTTCTTCATGGACAAAAGATGGAGCCTAGGTTTCTGCTTGTGACACCTCAATAAGTAAATTAGCTCTGATAAACACCAGCTCTGGAGGCACAAATCGAGACTGATACTGTTTTACAGTGACAAGGGTTATGATTGCCACTACTGTGGTGCTGCTTAGCTTTCCTTTTTTCTTTTTTAAGTCAATTTATAGGCAAAGTTCATGCTTTATCTGCAGGTATGAGAGGGGAGGGAGAGAGTGGGACAATAGGATGCCTTAGAGAAAAAACCCATCATTTATTTGGTCACATTTTTTTACATCATATTCTTTACACACAGCTCCCTTGTATCACTTAATACATTTTTTTTTAAAAAAACCACGGAGATTACTTGCAAAATTATATATATTTTTATATCCAAAAAAAGTACATTGCATATATATAGTAGCAAAAGCCCCATTTCCATGGGTAATCTCTTCATAATTCAATTTTGCGATTATTGCAGTAATGTTAACTTATAAACACCCCAAAAGCACTAAGACCTAAACTGATTAGCTTGATCTTATTTTTCCATTTTGTTAAATAATGGCATCAGTGCTTCTGTTTAAAGTTCTGAGCAGACTCTAATGTTCTGGTTTCAGGCTCTCATCCTGCAATCGGATGCACATGGACCAAACCTTGCACCCACGCAGAGTCCCAAAGGTTATGTCTAGACTAGATATTTGTGATCCTGTTAATTGGTTGCCAGTTAATACAAGTTAGCTAATAGGTTGTACATGTAAATCTCACCCCACTACCACCCTCATCACCCCCTCCCTCCCCTCCCTGCCCCAACATCTGTTCTAAAACACAAATGTTTGTGGTTTACCCTTCTGTTTATGGCACCAAACCGCCGTTGGCAGCTCATCAAATGAACATGTGCAAAAATTAGAGGGGGGTGGTTGAGAATTTGAAAAATTGAAATGGAAACCCCTAGTGAAAACTTTGCATAAAGATGTCATTGTGAGAAATATTCAGTAATTTTCTCTAGGAAGTGGTTTAAGATCTTTCCAAAGTTCAAGATTTTGGTGTAAGATAATCAGAAAATATTTAAAATAGTTGCTTTAAAATGCTGGTGCATGTTTTCAATCAGTTTCAATGCAAACACTTTAGCTAAGTGATGTTAATTTGTAGACAACTCTGACAGGCTAATATAAGGAATAAACTCTACTCTAGACAAACCCAGGGAAATCTGGAAGATTCCTGGCTACTTCAGGGGTCGATTATGGATCCAGTTGCAGGACTGAGGTTCTCTCCCACAGATACATTACTCGTGTCTTCTTTTTAAAATTTTCTTTTTTTAGCAAAAAGTACAAACCTACAGCTCAAATGTACAGATTGAAAAAGATGTACAAATTACATTAAAAAAAAAAAACAAACCAACAAAACCAAAAACAAAACAAAAACCAACCCACAAACAACTGAGCTGACAGTAAAAAAAAAACAACAAACCTGCATTTGTGACCGAGGTCAACTCGTTTTATTTAATCTTTCTTTTTAAAACTGTGAGATATAGGGAAAAAAAAAACACCTCTGCATAATTTATACAGTAATTTGCCTTCTGATTTGTTGACCACTTTGGATGACGGTCTGACAAACGCACAGCGTTTGCGAATCGGTAGCATTTAGCGATCCCTTGGGCTCTGGCAGAGCTCAGGGGGCTGCTGTCATTTCTTTTACTTCACTTTTGCTTTCAAGGAATGCCTGCACTTGACATCAGGTTACTCTTTGTTCTGGTTTCTGATGTTTCTGGAGTTAATACACAGTCTAATGAAATTGTACACTCTAGAGAAAAAGTTCCTTCAATGCCCTTTACTTCTTAAAATATACATGTACATATATATATATATGAATATATATATATTTCATTTCCAGTTGGGTGAAAATTCTCATCTGCCTTAAAGCTAAGATTCCAGTTGAGGTCCTCTGC
The DNA here is from genome assembly GCA_013400835.1 of Zapornia atra. Taxonomy (NCBI): domain Eukaryota; kingdom Metazoa; phylum Chordata; class Aves; order Gruiformes; family Rallidae; genus Zapornia; species Zapornia atra. Next base: position 55,352 of record VZTU01025219.1, on the reverse strand, counting down.
AGGCCAACATCCTCCGTTTAATGGTGAAATTGCCTAAGTTCTCCACAGTGAGAAAAAAAAACCCCAAATCCATGGAGTCATCTTTTCCTACGACCCACAGTTGGATCTATGTCTTGTCCAAAGCCTTTGAATCCTTAAAAATTTCTCTCATCAAAAAACTAATAACCATTCCAGGCAATGATAAACAATCTTCATAGTCAATTCCTACAGAGGACAGAAGCATTAAAACCCAAAGAAAATGCAGAGTACTGGCCCAAAGAAGCATCCGTCTCTCAGTTCAAGACACAAGAGGCAAAGTTACAAAAGTAAAAGGTTTGATCCAGGAATAACCAACATCCAGTTTTAATTCTTCCCCATAAAGGCCATGATTATCCACTAAGGGTCCCCCCAAAAACCCTAAAAAAAATCCCAGAAGGGAATAAGTCCAACCAGACTAATAAAGGCCACTTGAAGATAAAAGCATCTAGTAATAGCTGCCCAAGTGTGGTGATACGTGGGCGTTGGGATGGCGAGGGACATTGGGGTTTGGATAAATGCTTCCTGCCGGGGAGGTCCAATAAGGTGAGGCTGCTCCAAAGAAACTGGATGATGTGACAGGCATAGAAGAAGGGTGCGGGGGTACAAAGTTCACCTTCTGCTGATGGCCGTGGTAGGATGGCATGTAGGAGATCTCTGAAGGATACTTGTACATTGACGATTCGGTGGGATGAGGCTGAAGAGCCTGGGCAATGCCATGAAAGTCAAATTTGTAGGCATACCTTTTGCCATGCACTTTGGTCATAATGTTCTTGTCGTAGTAGTATCGGAGGGCTCGGCTCAGCTTGTCATAATTCATGTTGGGCTTGCTTTTGCGTTCTCCCCAGCGCCGCGCCACTTCATCAGGGTCCGTCATCTTGAACTCCCCATTGGTCCCTTCCCACGTGATACAGCTGGCGTTGGAACTGTCCGACAGCAACTCGAGGAGGAACTGCCACAGTTGGATCTGCCCGCTCCCTGCCAGAAGCAAGCCAAAGAGGAAAGGAAATGACATGGTGTTTCCTGCTTCAAAGCAAAGACAAAGGCAGGAAACAGAAGGACTATCTCGATCTTTACTGGGAACTGCTCCTTCAAGCCTTAGAAATTCTTACATAGGAATGGATAAACTGTTCCCAGCAAACAAGTTAGTCAACCCTTTGTTCTGTTCATGAGTTTGAGGTCAGATTAGATTTCATAATGGTCGCCTTTGGCCTTAAAATCTTCAGGCTGTTCATAAACAGGCTTTTTCCCGAGCATACCGTTCTTGCCATTTTTTTTCACTGAATAGTTAAAACAGTATGTTTCAACTCCCAACTGTTTACTGTTTACCATGGATATTGTTTTGGATACCTTCAGTTTTCTTCCCAGCTGGTGATCTATCTGAGCGATTGTTTCTTCCCCAGACTAGATGACTCTGAGTTTTATTCAGTGGGGTTACACTAACAGTAAAGAGCTTTAGGAGGATGTTTCCTTACTAGCATTCAATGCAGGCAGTGTAGATGTTCCACAGCTCTCACAGCTGATCCCACTGACAGTGGACAACATCCAGTACAGACAGGAGCAGTAGATCAGAGGGCAAGCTCCTGTTGTACTCAGCTCTGGTGAGGCCGCACCTCAAGTACTGTGTTAGGTTTTGGGCTTCTCACTATAGGAAGGATGTTGAGATGCTGGAGCTAGTCCAGAGGAGGGCGACAAAGCTGGTGAAGGGTCTGGAGCACAAGTCTTGTGAGGAACGGCTGAGGGAGCTGGGGCTATTTAGTCTTGAGAAAAGGAGGCTGAGGGGAGACCTCATTGCTCTCTACAACTACCTGCAAGGCGGTTGCAGAGATGTCGGGGTTGGTCTCTTCTCTCAGGTGACAAGTGATAGGACAGGAAGAAATGGCTTAAAATTGCACCAGAGGAGATTTAGGTTTGATATCAGGAAGAATTTCTTTACCGAAAGGGTTGTTCCCAGGTTGCCCGGGAAGGTGGTGGGGTCACCATCCCTGGAGGGATTTAAGAGGCGTGTAGATTAAGTGCTCAAGGACATGAGAGGTAGACTAGTCAGGGTTAGGCTGTGTCTGGACTCGATCTTAAGGGTCTCTTCCTACCCAGGTAATTCTATGAATCTATGATGATTCTAACCCCTTGGACAAAGGTGGTCTGAAATTTAAAGATGAACTCACCTGGATTGGCAAGACGGCTACTAGTGGGCCCCAGGATTTGATAGGGATCTAAACAAAAACACCAAAAACCAAACACAATCACCCAACAAAAGCCATTTTTAAAAAATGTTTAATTGAAAAAAACCAGCAGTTCCTTATTGCTTATTCTAAAAAGCAGTTCAAAGTTTCACTTTCTCCCTTTACTCATACTGACTCTTCTCCTAGGGCAGACTGGAACAGACTTGATGTGTTCCTTATTTCTTTGGGAGCAAACCACCACCGATTATTTATGGAATCCAAAATGGCACGGTGGTGCTGGCATTGGTTTCAGACTTGCCTGCTTTCAAAGATCATAATCTCTTTGGAGATACCCTACACTTATGTGTCACGTAGAAAAAATGAAATGTGAAAAAAGAAGTGTGGGATAGTAGAGCAGTAACAAATCAGGAGGATATATATTTCTCCTAATAAAAAGAGCTGGAGAGCAGATGAGATTTGGAAATTCACTTGTTAGCTCTCCAGCTTGCTTCCCTCTGAGGTCAATGAAATGTTTGCCCAGCTCTCCCTTACTGAAGCAAGCATGGTGTTAGGCACACAGGAGTAGCAGGAGTTTTGTCACTGGCCCCAGTGAGGCTGAGTGTTTCTTGAAAACCCCACAGCACATTTATTAGGAACGAATTCCTTCCCTTTTTGTGGGGCCTCCTCAGCCCTATTCTCTACAACACTTCTCCTTTGCTTCTCTCTGGTTTTGGTGATTTGGATCTATAGCGTTTGCTCACGGATTGAATCGATGCCAAAAGAACCAACCCCTTAAAATAAAAAAAAACCTAAAAAAGGGATAGAAAGCAGCTGTGCAAAGCAGAGAAGGTGGTATTTAGCTTTTCAAAGGCCCCTTGGGAAAGGAGCAGGAAACACTACTGCTCGCTGCCCAACGGGGTTTGCTTTTCTTATTTGGTTTGCTTTGACGCAGGGGAAGCCCTGTTGATTCTGTTTGGAGACACTTCCATTGAACATCCCCGCGGCGGAGGGGAAGAGGTACCGAGCAGACACTCCACTGCTGCAGCATAAACAGCTCCGTGCCCCTAACTGCTCCCTGACCTATCACACGACATGTCACGATCCTTCAAAGGAGATGCAGCCGACGCCAGGCACCGCGCAGGGCTGAGAGAAGGATGTTGCTTTTGAATGGGGAAGGACAATGCAGTAAAACAGAAACCCTCTGCAACGATTGCTGTCACTGCTCAGTCACAGTTGACTCATTATTCTGAGGCTTCCCTATAAAGCTCTGCCTCTTTCTCCTGTTGGTGCTGCTTGACACATTTATTCACCCAATTGAGTACATTCTAAGTATTTAGCAAATGCAGTGGGGGACAAAATCATCTCTCACCTGGCTGGGGCCGCTGCTGTTCTGTTGTCTTGTTCACATTTTGTGTCCCTGCAACAGGAAGGCCTGTAAAGAGAGAGAAAGATCTTATATGTACTAGAATGGGAGGGGAGGAGTGAACAGAGAACAAGAGTACAGGACACATCATAGAATTACAGAATCCCAGAAGGTTAAGAGTTGGAAGGGATCTCAAAAGATCACCTAGTCCAACCCCCCTGCCAGAGCAGGATCACCTAGACTAAGTCACACAGGAATGCATCCAGGCGGGTTTGAATGTCTCCAGAGAAGGAGACCACAAAACCTCCCTGGGCAGCCTGTCCCAGTGCTCTCTCACCCTCACAGGGAAAAAAGTTCCTCCTTATGTTCACATGGAACTTCCTCTGTTCCAGTTTGCACCCACTGCCACTTGTCCTATCGCTGCCATCCCTGAAAAGAGCCTGGCTCCATCCTCCTGACTCTCACCCTTTACATATTTAAAAACATTAATGAGGTCACCCCTCAGTCTCCTCTTCTCCAGACTAAAAAGGCCCAGCTCCCTCAGTCTCTCCTCATAAGGAAAGTGTTCCACTCCATCACCTTGGTGGTGGTGAGCTGGGCTCTTCCAAGGAGTTCTGTGTCCTTCTTGAACTTAGGGGCCCAGAACTAGACCCAATATTCCAGGTGTGGTCTCACCAGGGCAGAGCAGAGGGGGAGAAGGACCTCTCTTGACCTACTAACCACCCCCCTTCTAATACACCCCAGGATGTCGTTAGTTGCCTTAGCTATGAGGGCACATTGCTGGCTCAGGGTCATCCTGCTGTCCCCCAGGTCCCTCTCCTCTATGTTGCTCTCCAACAGGCCAGTCCCCAACCTATACTGGTCCCTGGGGTTGTTCTTCCCCAGATGCCAGACCCTCCACTTGCCCTTGTTCAATCTCATTAAACTTCTCCCCTCCCAGCTCTCCAGCCTGTCTGAGCCTTGCTGGATGGCAGCACAGCCCCCTGGGGTGGCAGCCACCCCTCCCAGGGTTGTGTCATCAGCAAACTTGCTGACTGTGCACTCCATTCCCTCATCCAGGTCATCACTGAATACATTGAACAGCACAGGTCCCAGTACCGGCCCCTGAGGGACTCCAGTAGATCCAGGACCCCAGCTAGAAACAGGAATAACAGCCATTGGGATGGGAAAAGTTTCTCTAATGCTAAGAGCTGATGTCTTTGAAATGCCTTATAAAAGCAAGAGGTTTGACTAGAAATTTAAAATGTCCCCAGAATATGAAAATATGCAGATGAGGCAAGAAAAACATTATGCAAGTATAAATCTTGACCTTCTCCCATGCAGGGACTTTTCCCAGTATTTTTTGGAAATGTGAATCCCTTTTTTAAACCAACCTTTATATGCAAACCAAACAGTTTGTTGACAGGATCACAGCCATTTCTCTAAATCACTTCAACATCAACATCTGTTCCCCCTCTTCATATCATTTCTTGTAACAGAAGACTGTAACTCAAAGCACATTCTTCACACTTAGAGTGTGTGTAGCTCAGAAAGATGCAAAGCAAAGGAAGTTCTGCCACAGTTATTTACACTTGGTAGTATCTTGTTGAAGGTCAGATGTGCCCATCTTGTGCTGCTGCACAGGGATATACCCCAGCAGTGGAAGCAGAGGGGGGAACATGGCTCAATATCAGTCTTCAGGGAACTGGTATTTCTAACAAGATGTCAACTAGAGCGTATGGTGAATTCAAGGATGCTATTAAACCAGAATGAAATGAGAGCAGTGTGTGAGTAGGGCTCGTGTAGCAGGGGCCCTGGCTGCTTGCTAGGCTTTGTGTAGAATTTTACTTGCTGAAAAGCAGTAAGAAACTCCTGGAGTCTCCCAAGCTGTCCCTAAAAACTTACACTGGTGGTTAACACAGAGTCTGTGTTTGTACAGAGGATCTGCTCCCAGCCCCTGAAGCAAATCCTGGAAGTAGTAGAGGTTCAATATTTAAAGTATTTGTGTCGATTTCTATTTCTTTACATAGCCCTTATCTTACTATCCCCAAACTTCCTCCCTTCTTAAGCCAGCCATGCTTGTCTTCTCCTACAGTCTCTGATCTTCTGATCTTCCATTGCAGAACTGGCAAGTCCCATCGGGACGTCTTATTTTTGGCAAGGCCAGAATTCATATTCCTGCCCCTCCCCATCCTTGTTCTCCTGACTGCATCAGAGGAGGCATCTAATCACCAAAGACAACAGGCGCAGAGGGGTTGAAATTAACTTGTCCTAGAACAAAACTTGTCAGAAACCAGCTTTGTGGCTTAGTTCTGACTGGCTTGGTATTAATCAGATCTGTTCTTCCCCTCCTTAACTCCTGTGCTCCCTCAGCCCTCTCACAAAGACAACAGGGTGGAACTACAGCTGCTTGGGAAATCCTCAAAATCCTGGAATTGAGATGCAACTCCTCCCATCCAAGGGGACATCCCCCTCTCCCTCCTCCCCCCCCTTTCTCTTATCCCAAGATAAGTCAGAAAAGGAGGATGAGTTGGACCCTTTTGTTATTTCCCTTCAAATAAACAGTGACTGTAAAACCCAGGGAAGCCAAGGACTTGACACACACGATAAGGAAGCTGCTTTAAGGAGCAGGGAGAAGCGGGAAAAGCATCCTCTCCAGTGAAACTGAAAATACCCCTCTGGCCGCATCGCTGGAGAGGAGCGGGCACTGCCCCGTGCCCTGTGGGGTAGCACAGCGCAGCGGCGCTGTGCAGCTCCCTGTGGAAACATCCCAGGCGCTTCCACATTCCTCCTGGCGCTGGGAAAGCCGCCGCAGCTTTGAAATTACAGCCTTCTAGTTATTGGCATGAAAAGGAAAACAGAGTAGGGACGGGAGAGGGAAGGGGAGGGGAGGAGAAGGAGGGAAAGAGGAGGAGGGAAGAGAGCAGAAGGGGGGGAAAACAGCTCGTGTTTTTGTTTTTATTTTTATTTTACTTTATTTGGTTTTTTCCCTTTTTACTAGAAACCGCAAACCCCGCTGCAAATAGGTCAGGCTGAAAAACAAACCGCTGCGGTTTCAGCCTGGTACAAAGAGTGCGATGGGACATCTTTGAGAGAGGGAGACAGCAGCCCCCAGCCACGCTGGCCCCGACAAGAGGAGCCCCGTCCGGGAGCGAGGGGTGGCACGGTTGGAAACGGCCTCGCAGCCCCGTGCTGCTGAGGAACTTTATCCCTAAACTCAGCCTTCAGCAGCTGTCATTGTTTTAAATAATCTGCTGTTTGCAGGGGTGGTATTTTCCTTGCTGGAAACCCGGGGTGCAAATCCCAGCTTCATCTGAGTTACCGCGGAGCTGGGGCTGCTGCGCTATCAGTGACTGGAATCGGGAGAGCAGAGAGGAGGTCTGGAGTAACCGCTGGCTTTTCCCATGTCCTCTTTGCAGCCAGTCTCCGACTTTCATTTCTCCCCTGGGATATCCTTCAGAAGTATTACAGCTAGAGCTAGTGGAGCAGTGTTTTGGGAAATATTTTGAAGAAAAAAATAAAAGTTCTGCATTGAGAAAGGAAAAAAACCTCGGAAATACCCACTGGGTGAGACGCTCATGTGCAGTTTGGTTACAACCAGAAACACTTTGCCATCAGGTAATTTGAATGGAAAAGCCACTTACATGGTGATCCCCTTTCAAAAGAAAGGTAGCAATTAATTTTCCAACAGAAAATTCTTGTCAAGTTGGGAAAATAAATGCATTCCTTTCCAAAAATGAGCAGAACTCGTTGGAAATTTTCCATTTTCTTTTGGGTCAGGTAAGTGACTGAAATGAATCAACTACTACACATGGGTTGGTTGATTCAGATGCAGCAGCATGTTTTGAGTAAACACACATGCCATCATCTGGATAGATGATCATCATCCTCCTCCAGATGGATAAACTTTGTCACAGAGGGGGGGCTCGCATTGTCATAGAACAAGTGTAAAATGCATTTCCTGAAGGCTTATTTTAACCAAAAAATGACGCTATTGCAATCAGATGTGCTGATCAGGTGTGTGTTGCTGTGGCTCCTTGGGCTTTGCAGGATGATGGCTCAGTTCTCCAGGTAAGTTTGGCTAAGCCTGGTCAAAATCATCACTCAAAATCTCTCTGGGTTTCCTTGTAGTGGTCATTTTAGGGTGTAAAGGATCAGCTTGGGAGGATGGTGTGGATTTTTAACCCAGCTTTAGCGGTGTGTGCGTGTTCAACCCTTTGCCTCAGTTTCCCCTATGTTGTATGGATTATGGAGTAAAGTGTGAACGTATATAGGGGCAGCCAGGTGTGAGTTGTTAGGAGGAGACTTTGCTCTGAGTGTGACTGCCGTGGTAAGAGGGATTTTAAAAATATAGTTAACTATACAGGGATTGCTATTGAAACATGTTCACTCAGCTGGCGCTGCTTTCCAACTCTTTCTCTCCCTCTCAAAAAAAAAAACCCAAAACAAACAACCCCCCCCCCCCCAAAAACCCAAATCCACTAAGCTATTCTTGTTTTGTTTTCAGAAAAAAAATCTGTGCAACGTGAAAGAACCACACCAGCCCTCCCAGCTTCCAGGCCCAGGCTCTAAAGCTGAATGTGTTTAAAACAAAATGGAAAAGGCAGAGCCAGGGAACCTATCCAGGGACTCGAGTTTCTGCAAAAACAATATCGTTCCCAGGACCTGACGCCCAGTGGCTCGATGAGATCCTACAGAACTCCAGCCAGACAGTTAGTTACAGGGAGAGTCTTATCTGTCACTAAAACCACTTTGGATTTTACACCAAAAACTTGCTGCGCTGTGGAAATTCAATTAAAAGGCTTGGACTGAGGTCGTCTTCTGGTGTAAATCAGCAAATAGCTCTGGTGAAGTCAGGGGCAAATTTATACCAGCTACGGATCAGGTCCCCAAGTCTGTTTTAGACTTAAAAGGCCCAGTGGAACAACAGCCCTATGACAAATGTGTGTTCAATACAAAATGGAATTAAAGAGCAGAAAATAAATCATAGATGCTTTCAAGAAATGTCATTCTGCAGCTGTCTGGTTTATGTCCAGAAATTCCCCGGAATGAATGCATACTCTATTATGAGTAAGGTAAAGGATATTAATAATGCTTTGCACTTTCATAGCACCTTTCAAGTAAGGATCTCACAGCTTTGCAAACATTCACGTTCACAGTGTGCCTGGGAAGTAGGTTAAATATAATTTTATTTATTTACATGCATAAAGGCGCTTTCCTCAGGCTTTAGCTGCCTTTTCCAGACAAAGCAACTTTCCCAGAAATCAGCCTGTGTGGAACAGACCATGCAGCACTGGTCTCTGGACCTTTTCTAACCTTGGTCTATACTTTCTCACCTCAAACATCCCTTTGCCCCTACCTCATCACCCTCTGTGCCCAAGTCCTCATGCTCTGCTCTGCAAATCCCCTTTCAAAGTCCATTGATTCCCCTGGAAGCAGGCGTAAATCAGGAATAAGATGGTAGTGAAACAGCCTGCCAGGCTATGCAGGAGGCTGAGAACACGCAAAAGGAGGAAGATATCTGGGCATTAGTCAGGCTGTCCCATAAAGTTCAAGAAACAAGCTAAATTATCCAAACTTCTGCAGTTTCTTCTTGTCAGACTGTCTGGTACAACAAAGGAAGGTCTCAGTGTGAGGCAGAAACCTAGGAGTGTGTCCCAGGGATCCCCTGGAGATTGAGGGCAGTGGAGGAGGAGAAGGGCTGTGTAAGTGTGGGAGGTATGGCGCTGCAGTCCAGAAGATAAGGCAGGCTCCACTGAACCACCAGCCCACCTTTACAGACACCCGCCACCTCTCATCTTGCAGCTTGAGTGCTACTTCGCCCCCAGAGCCCATACCTCTAGATCATATTTGGTCTAAACAGACTAAGANGGGGGAGGGGGCAAAGGACAGGCATGCACAGACTCACTTCCCTAGGAAACGGGACTTCAAATCCCTAAGCAGAATTCCTCACACCACAGCGAAGACCATCCCTAGCAGCGCTTTTGGCTTGAATGCAGGCCAACAAGCAAGCCATTAGGGAATCTGTGTTTAAGATATGATGTATTAAAGAGTAAACCCTCTCTGATAAGCTTTTAAAAGGTCTTTAAAAACCTGGGAGCTTGAGACAGAGGGGAGAAGCAAGGGAGGAGGGATTTCGAGTGAACAATAGACTCCCAGTCCCGGCGCTTCCCGAGTGTCTGGATAAGCGCTGACAGCCCCTTCATCCCTCTCTCTCCCCAGGAGAGACCAGATTCAGGCACTATTTTGCACTACCAGCCTCACTATGGAGCGCAATGGGCGAGTAATAGCCTCATTTTTTTTGGATGCAGGATGGATACAGAGGGGCTGGGTCATTTCTGGACTAAATGCTTTATAGACACTATAGGGAAATCTTATTTGAAATGTTATCTGCCCTGGCACGGTGCCCTTATTTGTGAGCAAGGCTGGAAAGGAACAGCACGGTGCATTTATCGTACTCATGGCATCACTGGCAGCAGCAGCAGCTCTTTTCCAGCCAGGCACTGTCTGCTTTATGAACTGCTGGGGCCTCTGACAGAGTCTGACTTGCTGACATGGGTGAGTAATAACGCCAGTAATGACTGTAGCCATTTAGCTTTCATCCAGTGGATCCCTTACCCACAGCATTTTGGGGTGCCTTTACCAAAAAAAAAAGTGAGATTTGAAGTGGGCTATGGGATCCATAGGATTCTCCATGTAGAACATGGTCTCTTTTTTGCAGTGAGTCCTTGTGCTTCAGAAGGAAGAAAGGATCCAGGCTTGGTAGCTGGAATTTAAATTAGCTTCTCTAAATGGGGAAAACAGAACCAGGTGTCCTAGGGGATCCAGACTTGTGATTAATCTAAGTGGTCACTTGGGGTCTATTTTGCAGCAACTATTTTATAGGGAGAGAGAGAAAGGAGGGCGCAGGACCTCACCACTCTTCCTCCTGAGGTGAGGTTGTGTGTGGTGGCACTATTCTGGTACCTTGGAAAAGTCCCAACGTAGGCACATGGGAACAAAAAACACTACTGCTGCAAACCCAACATGTAAGCAAGGTCTGCCAAGCTGCTGAACGTCCAGCCCTCATGCTCCTGTCATTTAACCTCCTGGAGATCACATTGAAGAGGTGGGGCTGTGTTTAAAGCCAGTTGAAGAGAAGAAACCCAGACTGTGGATTTCTGCAGGGGCAAAGAAGCCAAAAACACCTCCAACTCCTCCTGGAAACATTAAACGTGTTGTTTTAAGTGATGGCAGCAAACATAAAGGTTGTAGGGTCTGTAAGGTTCTTCCCAGGCCCACTCTGACTCCAAATATGCATACTGAATGCTCAATACATATGTCTAGATGGGTGGACAACCTTACAATGTCAGCAGCAAGAGATTTGCTTAGATAGAGTTTTTCTAAGCACAGAGCTGTGGATTTCGCCATTAGCCTGTAGGAGGTTTGAAGGTGTGGGGAAGAGATGTTGGAAACTAGAAAGCAGAACAGGGTATGAGTACTCCTCCATCCTTTTCAAGTGGCTACAAGAGGTGGTCCATGCAAGGCAGTGATGAGCTCCCCATAATGTTTAGCCCCACAGCACGAGTTACATGTGTCTTGTAACAGTGTACACCGAGGCCACAAAACCTCATCCACAGTATCATTTGTTCTGCAGTTAATTGCTTTTCAATTCACTATTTCTGCTAATTAGAACAATTATTACTTAGCACATATGCTCTATGTCATGCTGGCCATCATTCACAGCCAGTATTACTAGGGACATTCTATGGTTTCCTAAGACTTTCCAGTGCCTTCAAGCACCAAACTCATTTGTTTCTGCTTCAAGACCACAGCGTCCTGCTCCTTGCACTGAAGAGTCACCAGTACAAGGATCACACACAGGATCATTCAAAGTCTCACCACTAAGAGGAAGCAACTAGCTGAGTGCAGAATAATTGCAAAATAACTTCTACATTATCAGACTACTTGATTATTTCACAATTAAAGAACCCTGAATCATCACACATCTTTACATTGCTGGTTTACAGATAAACTGACACAGAGACCAAAGTCCAGGTTGGAACAGCATTGGGCTTGGACCTGAAGTCAACTCAAACCAGGTGAGAAGGGACTGGCTGTTGGCTTTAAGAAAACTGTTGTGAGGCATGGACGTGAAGAACATGTTTAAGTCAGGGGATGTCTGAAAGCTGCTGAGAGCCTGGTAATGCGTTGCTCTCCTCATGGAAATACAGATCAGAGTGGTCAAACTTTTCTAATTTAACTCCTATTCTAGACCCAGGGTTGGATGGAAGTGCTGTGGCTGAAGCCTACTTATTTCCAGCATCAGATGGGATCTGGCGCTCAACACAGTGCATGCAGAGAACTGGAATTCAGGATTTTCAAAGGGGACTCCTTCAGCTTGTGCAGCCAGGGCCATGCTCAGCACAGTCCCTTCTGAAGCAGGTCACTCTGGCCTGAGCTCTGTGGTCCCTCTGCCTCCTTAGACCTTGCCTGGCAGGGGGATGTGAAGGAGCTCCCCTCCTATGCACCGCGGCTCTAGAGCCTGGAGCTCTGCTCCCTAGCTCAGAGGAAGGCATTGGCCTCCAAAACTTTGGAGTCACTCCCTGTTTGCTTTGAGCCACAGGCGACAGCCCCCAGTTGCGCGAGCGTGGCTAGAAAAACATCCCAGAGCTGTGCAGCGGTGTAACTTCCCAATTCATGCCTGAGTTACCCTGCACAACGCTTACAAAGGCACATTATGAAGAAAAGGAGGAAGCAATGAGAATACTTTTTTTGTTGCCATTGCTTTTTGGGTTGGTTTTTTTTGTTTTAACATGAGCAGCAGAAGCCCCAAGGCACCGCGCACGAAGACCCAGGTATGTGTCCTAAGAATCCCTCCCAGAGCCAGCTTGGAAAAGCAAGTCACTCTGTGGTCAACACACACGTTACCAAGGTTCACAGGGCTGCAGCCATGAACAGCCACACGCGGATGGACAAGCTGCTGAGTAGAAAAACCCACAGCCAAACAATCACGTACACTGCAAGGCATGTTCCCTTAGCACACAGCTTGCTCATCCCTCCAAAGCACACACATGTGAGTGTGTAGAAATACGTAAGTGGGTGCATGGGAGGGAGGGGGGGGGGACATGGGACACAAATAATTAGCACTCTTGCAGCATTTACTTGCTGAAAAATGCAGAAGTAAAGGAAAAGAAACGCATATTCATGGAGAAAAATGCTAGACACAGCAAGATGTGTGAGAGAAAAGGGAAGGCACACACACATATAGCCCAGCTCTGTTTTTTGGGGTGGGTTTTTTAACCATGTTTGCTCATTTAACTCGTTATCAGGAAAGAAACAAATTTACTCTTGTCTGAGGGGACAGTCAGAGCGCTTTCCAAGGGTTTTTTTTTTTACAGGAGGGACTGCACCCCAGCAAACCTGTAACCCACACACACCATGTGCAATAACATCGCTTGCAGTGCACCCTAGGCAAAAAAATAATAGCTCTTTTGCTGGGAGAAAAGGAAGGATAATGGTTACTTAGAAAGTGCTCCAGACAAGCTGTCAGGTTGAATTCAGAGAACTGGAGTCTACTCTGGGACAGCGCTGGCTCAGGGTGATCCCTTGTGAGTTGGGTTTCCTGCCTGCTACAGCTTAAAGACAACGATTCTTTGTTCCCAGTTTTTCTGGTGAAAAAACACACGCCTGCCTCCGAAGAGGGTCAGGGAGAAA
>VZTU01025219.1:0-42050 GCA_013400835.1 Zapornia atra | reverse complement strand
AAGAAGAAAAAAAGTCCAAGAGCTGTAGCTACTGTCTCTCCTGAAATCGTAAATCCCTGGTTTGGCCACACAGTCACAAGAAAAGGAGCACCAAAAGAGCCTCCCCTTCTTCAGCTGCAGAGCTAAAAATGGGATATTTCATCACCAGGATCATCGGCAAATGTTTTAGTCTGTACAGACAATTAAGGGAATAAAGCTGCAACTGCTTTTTCTCTGACACCACCGAGACTCGGGGCATGTGGGGGGGGTTATAACCTTTGCTGTGGTCAAGGGGCCTTACCAACACCCTCAAAAGAAGGGTTTGCTGAAACCAGTCAATATTTTTCACATGACAACCTTTTAGACCTGAAAAATGGCCTTTTTAAGAGAAGAATTTTATGCAGGAATTTGAGACTCTCTTCCTGTGGGAACCTTGCTTACACAACCATGCTGCCTGCAGTCTTTTTGCCCTTCTCCAGTCCCCTGAAACTTTTGAACCTCTTCCCCCCTAAAGTGACACTGAATTTGACAAAGGGGAGAGATGAGCTGATGAGAGGATGATTAGAAGGCTGGAGCACCTTTCCCCACGAGGAGAGGCTGAGGGAGCTGGGCTTGTTCAGCCTGGAGAAGAAAAGGCTGCGGGGGGACCTCATTGCAGCCTGCCAGTCCCTGAAGGGAGCAGAGGAACAGGAGGGGAATCAGCTTGTTAAAGGGCAGAGACTGGCAGGACAAGGGGGATGGAGTGAAGCTGAAGGGGAGGGAAGGGTTAGATGAGATATTAGGGGGAAGTTCTTTATAGAGAGAGTGGTGAGGAGCTGGAACAGGCTGCCTAGAGAGGTGGTGGATGCCCCATCCCTGGGGGTGTTCAAGGCCAAGTTAGATGGGGCTCTGGGCAACCTTGTGTAGCTCCAGGCCTGGAGGTTGGTGGCCCTGCCTGTGGCAGGGGGGTTGGAACTCTATGATCCTTGGGATCCCTTCCAACCCAGACCAGTCTGTGATTCTATGAGTTTTAAAGAGCTCTTACAGATTTAAAGGAAACTGCTGGGAAAAGAGGAGAGAGATTGTGGCCCTGACAGTGAGAAAAAAGGGTGCACAGATTCATGTTTTGTTAGGTACCAGGGAATCTACCTGAGAGGGATTTTTTAATTAACTCTCCAACATCAGGAAACTCTTCCTTAGGGGCTTGCAGAGAACATGGGTACCGACCCCTGGGAAACCACAATGTGTGAGTTTCAGGGCTCACCCATTTGTTTCTATCTTCTTAAATTTGTCAACAACCAAACAAAGCATACAAGCAAACATACCTCATAGCCAAACATCCTCATTTTCCACACCCACACTTCTGTAATGCAAGCATAAACATGGGATAGCCACAGAGCAAAGCCTTAAAATCAGTCCCTTACATCCCTTTGGCCTCCTAAAAGTTGTCGTACTTGACTTTCCATTTCCCTATGGAAACTTATTTAAATGACACCATTCTGAAGGTGAGTGATTTAAAGTCTCCACGGTCAGGGGTAGATAATCTGGTCTCAGATTCTCCTCCTGTGACTCTAGTACCTACGGTAGGTCAGTCATTGCTCCAAACAGTGACAGAAAATGAAGCAGACCTTCTCTCCAGTGGAGCACTGGGAGTGGGACACAAATCTTTCCATTCAGCAATGAAAGCAACCTCCTTTCATTTTCCAGAAAATCTCTCTCTAGCCAAAAAATACTGGTGACTTTCATTAGAGCAATTTATTTCTCAAAGGCAGCTGAAGACAATTTGTACCAATGACGCTAAATACCATCCTTTGGAGTGTTTATGAGGCTGAGAAGCAAAGAAGCTCAGGCAACAAGAGTCCTTTGAACACGACAAGGTTTCTACCTCTCTGATCTGAGAACAAAATGCTTTCTGCACCAGCTGTGTATAAGTGTACAGTATCTGCTTCTGCCATGAAAGCAGTTTAGCTCTCCTAAAGCAGGTTCCTCTGTATGAAGAGCCAGCAGTGCAGAAGAGAAGTGAGAGGGTAAAAAATAGAAGGGAAAAGGGAGCAAAATCTGCAGCTGCAACTAGTTCTGTCTCCAGAGCCACGGCACAAAACCAGCTTGGTGTCCTCTGCTCCTGGGTGATACTGTCCTTGCTACAGCTATGGATCATGTCCTGCTGCATCTGTAATGAGCCTGGGACAGTGTAGAGCTGGATGCTACACCTGAAACATCTGCACCCCTCTGTGATGCAGCCGTACCCCTTTTTTGTACCATGTTAAGTTCTTTATTTACAGTATGTGCCTGAGATATCTTGTATAAAGCATAGACCAAGCATATGCAAAGTGTATGTATTTCTCCATGCCATTACCTCTGTGATCTTAGGGAACATGGAAGAAAAATTACAGGTGTGAAGAAAAATAGCATTTCTTTCCTGTCTCTGACACATAACTGCTCTATTTCATCACCTTCTCCTGCTGCTGAATCCTCAAGGGAAGGTGGTTAGAAAAATCTATTTGTCTGGTTTTATTTGTGTGTCTGGTTTTATTTGTTTGTCTGGTTTTATTCACAGGGATAGAGAGAAGAAGTGTTTACAGGGTTAGTAGATTCAAGATGCATTAAAGAAAAATGTTTAATCTTCAGAGGAGTTAGGGAGACAAGAAAAAAAATATTTAAAATCATGATTTTCAACCTGAAATTCCTTTTCCAAAAGAGTATCATCACCTTAAACAAGCCTATTAAAAAGCCTTAAAACAAAGTAAGGAAAATCTTATTGCCCAACACAGTACACCAAGGCTGAAGAATTCCAAGTCCAGTGTTACATCCATCATGAGTTTCTTCCATGATATTGGACAAGACACTTCACGCTGCTCCCCCAAATCGTTATCTGTCAGTGTGTCATGTTCATGTGTCTCTTATCCTGCTGTCTTATCTCTCAGATAGTATTTGGAGCATGAATCAGTCAGGGTAGGGTGAAAGGGGTATCTGAGAGGAGAAGTCAGACATCGACTGAATGCAGAAGAAACTGATGCATTGCAGGAAGAAATGGCAGAGGAATAGATGGGATCTCAGCATTTCTATGCTAGTTCCTAATTTTTATTTGGCTTTCCCTTGGGTGTGTTCAGGCCTTTATTGACACGTGATGAAAGCACCGTGTAACGTAAAAAGGCCGAGCTGAGAGAAATCAAATGCAAACCTCTGCCTGCTGCACTAAAGAAACGCACTTGAGGGCAGTAAAAATGGAGAGGGAGGGACATTTTTTCTCCCCCACCTCAAATTTCATTCTGCCTGAGCAACTGTAGGCTCAACGTGCAAGGATAAAGAGTATAAAAAAATTCAGAGGGGTGCAATTTTACACAGAGCATTTCTCTTTAATAAAAATTTTTAAAAATTAAAAATCATGGCTTTCTTCCCTTTATTTTTAGGAACCACCTGGCCTGAGACAGAAGGAGCATGGTCTTGGCAGTACATGCATGTTTATGGGGGCAGATTGTGGAGGAACACGTGTGTGTGCGTCTGCTTTAGTCAAATGGGAGTGAGCCTAGCTTTCATTAACCTTCAATAGACCACTGTCAGCATCAAAGCAGTCACAGAAAAGCCTCAGTGGCTTTGCCTCTGTAATGTACCATGTTTTACCAACTAATGCCTGTCTCATGAAGAGAGAGAAGCACATCAGCGGAACAGGCAGCTCGAGTGGATTAAGTTCTACGCCGGACAAAAGAAGCTGCTGTAAAAACCAGCACTGATATTGTATCCAGGGCCTGGGACAGATGTTGGAGATGAAATGTGGTGCAAGGAGAAAGAAGTGCTGGCTCCAAGAGCTAGGGGATGCAGCAGCCAGATGCTCCCTGCAGAAGCTCACTAACTGTGTGATCTTGGTTTGCTGCAGCCTTCCAGTGAAATGGGGTTTCTCTCTCTCTCTCTCTCTCTATTTCTCTCTCCAGCTGCTTAAATAAAAGACTTTCCTCCTTTTCCTGCTGTTCTTTGAAATGCAAACTTGTGGCTCCTCAATGAAGCCATGTTCTCCTGAAAGGCTCAGCAATGTTTATCCAGGAGTTGAGGAAGCCGTCTCAAAAGGAGAGCAGGCTGCTTCTAGGTGGGTTATGTCATAGAGCAGACATGGGATTTCACACTTTTCCCTGAAGCTTTTCAAATGGAGGAGCTGAACAGAGTTCAGCAAATGAAATCAATGGTCCTGCAGTTACACAAAGGGAAAGGGAGACCAAACTCAAGGCTCTGAGTCCTACAGAGCAAGTTAAAGAGCACAGGACTGGATTTTTGCTCTTGAACACTGTTTGGCCTCTAGAGATTCAACTGTCCCATGGTGACTTACTGTCTGATGTAGGTAAGGGATGTGAATCAGACCAATCACAACTCTCATAATTGCATCCGACTGAGAATCCAGTTTTTCATTAAAAATAATAGGACTGTAGCAGCAGAAGGAAACTCAACAACTCTGAAGGATACACAAACAACTCAAAAGCCCAAAGGATTCCCAAGTGCATTATTAACTTTTAAACTTCAAGTTGCCTAAGCTCCAACTCCATGATCAGGATTTCTAATAGATTATAAAACAGGGGTTATTTGAAAAAGAAAATCAAAATGTTCCAAGTGTCAGAAGAAATACACTTGGTCTTCTCTGCTGGTGAAACTAGCTCACAGAGTCATGAATGGTGTTGGAATTCAGTAGTGGAATTTATGGTGGGAAAATATTATCTTTTCAACTATGAACTCACTCAGAGAGAAACAGCATCTCAGTCCTTGCTATACATCTGAGACTTCAAACTGTTTCACATCAAGAACAGAAAATACACTGTTGGTTCATCAGCTCAGTAACACACAAGTGTGGAAACGACAGATACAATGGTTTGTGCCATGATGGTGGCTGGAGCAGCAGAGGTGTGATTTTCAGGGTGGACAGAGCTGGCAATTGTGAATGATCCCATTTTAACTGTGCTGTGTGTGCGTGGCAGAGCAGAGCTTTTTCATGTCAAGGATGTTATAAAAAAGGTCTGGTTTTTAACAGAATTCAAACCATTGTGAGAGCCCAGGGAGCCAGGGCGTTTAGACGCAAAGGACTGACCTTCTTTGGTGGCAAGACGTGAGGAAGCTTCTGTGTGGGGTGGAGTATTGTAGGCCAGCAGTGAGCTACCTGTAATGAAAAGAAAAAGGACTTATTGCAGTTTGAAGGTGCTCTGCCAGTGGGGAACCATCCAGCAGCTAGAAAATGCTATCACTAGGATCTAAAGAGGAAATTTTTCAGGTAATTAGGCACACATTTGCCATGATGGCTATGAAATTCTTTTAAAAGCTCTGCAGCTGTGTGTCACCCACACGCTACTGTTTCTCCACTTGCAAACCAAGACAAAGACATTTAGTGTGACTGATGTATAAAGCTATCAGCAGAGCCTCTAGAAATTATTATGGCACAGATTGTATTACAAGATAAGGAAGGAACTTTTCTCTCCATTGCTGTGACAGAGGAATTTTCTATTTGAGGAATATACAGTAGAAGTGACATGAATTGCACTGTCAGGACCTGAACATTTTTAGAGTGTCACATGCTTGGGTTTGGGCCAAGAGCAGCAGAAATTGCACTGGTATTCTAACATCTCCCATGCTTTTTAGAGTTTGAAAGCAGCTTGCTCAGCTCAGAGTGCACTTTCCATCCAGCCCCACTTGAAATAAAAGAGTTTTGTGAACTCTATGGTGGAAATGTTAATTTCTAAGCATTTTACTTTGATTCTTCTGCAAACTCTCCTGGAAGTGGAGGAAGAGGCCCTGCAAGATCTTGTAAGCCAGCATGTAATACACATTTCATGGTTGTCTAGTTATATGTGTTTACCCTACATAATCTTCTGGGCTCACCTTTCCTACAGCTCTTTGAAAAAGTTTCTACTGCATCAGGCAGTGACATTTCTGACAAGGCAGAGGATCCTTCTTTGTAGGGACTGAGGACATGAACCTGGAGCAGACACCAATCTTGCTATGGGTGGGTACGGACCAGAAGTGCTTTTAGAGACACTTTCTCCTATTACTATCTACACAGCCCTCTATTCAGTGAGATTCAGCCCCATTTAAGGTACCTAAAGCAAGCAGGGTAGATTCTGTACATGCTATGCTGAGCATCCCCAGATTCTTTGGCAGGGCTAGGAGTACCTCTTTTTCAGGTACTGTGCTACTAACTGATTAAGATCTTGTGACTAAGCCATGCAGTCTTCACATTCCTCTAATCCACATGATCCCAAATATGGCTGACCTCACTTACTCCTCAGTAGTAGTCACTGTACATCTCGCTTTCCTGTGAGAGCCAAGTGTTAGGCAGCTCACTGCCAGAAGTAATAGCCACTGCAGGTGCTGGCCTGTGTTTCTATAGATTTCTTTTCCTCCCCAAGTGCAAACAAAGCCAAAGACACAAGCCAACACGTTCACAGAGGTAGAAGGTGTCAGAAAACAAAGTCTACTCATAGGAAGCAGAGGATGGATGCTATCAGATCCTGCAGAACAGGGCATGTTCCAAAAGACCAGGGATGCATAACTGGGAGGTAAAGAGGTTAAAGGGATCCCAAGGGTCCCTTGACTGTGAAAGTTGTGTGGCCAAAGTGATTGCCTTAGATGATTAGAGAGATTGGCTGGTCTTTTGCTGCTGCTGGGGGAGGAACTGCAACAGCTTTGTGCACCTAAGTCATGTTTTCATCAGATGGTTTCTGGCTTTGGCATTTCTTTCCTGCATATCTGTGGGGAAACTCCTGTCCACCACTCTCTCCTTTTCAGGTTATTTGAAGTAGATCCTGAATGCAACAGCCAGCCTGGCTTGCCAGACAGGGAAGTGCTGGGGAATTCAGAAACACGTTTTTCTATGACTAAATAGGCTGCAAATGCCTAGTTGCAGTGCCTGGCTGAGGAGGTGGGGGTAGGGTGATGAATAGCACTGAACAAACTCGTATGATCAACCTATAGCTACTTTACACTAAAAAATGCAGCCCAAGCCACTGGAAAGGGACGGCGCCTCCCCCAGTTTAATTGCAAAAAGTTCTCACCTTTGCCCGACAGTCTGAGGTTTCTGGTGGGAACACCACAGAAAAGGAAATGTGTTTCCTATTAAGGGTTTTCAATGAAGGAGGAAAAGAGAGAAAGCCAGAGACACAGATCAGGACAGAGAGAAGCAGACAGACAGAGAGACAGAGGCCAGGCTGCTCCCTCCCTTACTCATGCTTGGGCAAAATTTTGTCTGTGATGAATTTTTGTTTTGTTCTTATTCCCCCTACCCCTCACTGGGTGGGTTACCCCTTACATTAAATCAGCTCTTTCTGGAAACACTGGTATGATTAATATAAGTGCAGGGCTATACTATAATTAATATTAAGCATGTTATCTTATGTTTCCCCCCACCTTTTCCTTTCTTCTTTTATTTCCATTGCATCAATTAAAGAGGAAGATGGGAAAGGGACGAAAAACAGAGCAGGAGAGTTGCTTCCCCCATAAAGCTGCCTCTTCCCAAGGCAGCTCATCCTTCTGAGATGCAGAAACATCCTGGTTTCACAATCTTGAAGTCTGTTTAATCTGGAAGTCTTGTTTACCCTCACCTCCTGAAGGTCACGTGCCCTTCCCTCCACATCTAGAATCAGGGTTCTGCTGCATTTAGCAGTATAGTTTTGTTTGGCATTAATGTATGGCTTGAAACCACAGAGCAGTTTTCCGTTTCTGCTTCTCACCACAGCCTCATTCTTTCCCCTTCAGGCTCTTTTCATTCAGGCACACCACACACAACCAACCCCCCATAAGGAGAGAGGAAAAGGACGAGAGGTGACAGTTCAGCCTTTTGATCTTCATCCCAAACATAGCATGAAACCAGTCGAATCTCCCTTCCCACTGCCCACTGGCTGGCTGGAGAAGATTCACCAGGCAAACTGTGTTTGAAAAAGATACCGGCGCAGCAGTGGGTCAGTCTGGAGTCCAAAGGGGATGAATAATAAGAAAAAAAAGCCAGGGAATGGCTTCACAGTTTTGGAGAGGAAACTGGAAGAAACACCTAAAGATGTTTGTCTGGGGGGAGTGGAGAGTCATTTCCCCCCCCTAAAAAAATGAGGGGGTGAGGAGGGCGCTGTTTAAGAGACTCCAAAGTACAGATCGTGCTGCAGAACTGGGTTCTGCAAGTCTGAAATCCCATCAAGATCAGAGTGACTGAATTCCTGACTGCTTCAATCGGTTACCACAGCAGGAAACAACTGCACAATGCTGATCCAGGCCTAAGTTTTGCCTGAAGACTAAAGGTGCTGTGATAGGAGTTTGGTTTAGTCTCAGCTTTATTAAATAGCTCACCTGAAACTTCTACCTCCAAAACTAAGATTGAGCTTTTGTTGAGGTCTTGCAGATGTTACCAGTTTCTTTTTCTCCACCTGGACTCCGATGTGCCAAAATAACGCATCTCACAGGCGGTTTTAAGAATGCTTTCACCCTGATAAGGAGTGTAAACCATTGAAAACCTTCTGAGGAAACAACTCATTTTTGGGAATGTCCTTGCCTGGCTAGCAAGTCAGACTCAGAAAGTTCAGATCAGCTTTGTTTCTTGGAAAAGAAACACCAAAGCTGGAGATGCACTGGTCAGAACATACCCAGCTTAACATCCTGAGAGGGCAAACAGGTTTCAAGAGAGTAATCTAGCCTGTGGATCTGCAATTCCCCAAACTCCTCCTGTGTTTTGTTACCATCACATATTGTCCACCCTAAGCAGGAGCAGAGCTGGATGCCTCTGAAACGACTGACCTTACAAAGGGAGAAAATTCCTGCAGGAAAGAAAAAAAATAATCAAAAAATAAAAAGAACCATCTCCCCACGGCGCTGAGCTCAGAGGCTCGGCACTAAACATCCGCTGGAAATCAGTCTGGAAAAACAATAAGCTCCTTTCGAAGGCGTTACTCCATGAGGGAGTTACCCAGCAATCCAGAAACCAGACTGTCATTAGGCAGCGCTAGGAACAGCTGCATGGAAAGGAATGCTCTTCAGAGGCTGCCCGACCTCCACTCAGACAGGAGCTTGCTTTAATAAGGACAGCGCTCGCATGACGTCTTAGAACAGCCCAAGGGGCTGAGCAGGGAGAGGAATTCATAAACATAAAAGCTGGGGCTGGACCGGGATTGAGTTCTCCTTCTGTGTGCATCCAAGTGAAATTGGAATAATTCATTTGTCTGAAGCCAGCGAAGGAGCTTGGGGTTTGCACCAGCTACATAGCACGGGGATCACTGCAGGCATTCACCTGGCACAACGTTCTAGCCTTACGGGTGTTATTCAGCTGTTTAAATGCTGCAAGTGCATTAGGACTCTTGTGGGCTGGGTGTCAAGACATGTGAGACACCATCCCCGTTCCAACAGATTCACCAGCTCAACAGACAAGCCCAACACGGAGGCGGGATTACAGGAAATAAAACCGAGGTGCAGAGGAGCTGAGGTGAAGGTTTCTTCCTCCTACTTTCAGGCATTTAAGGGCAGTGTGTGAACTAGGAGGGTTCTATCCTGAATTTCAACATGCCCTGTTGCTTCTTTTCTATAAATGGAGACTGGGGTGACCAGGCTTCTAATTTAGGGACCCCAGGTATGTAAAGGTAGGTAGGATCAATCAGATCACAAAACTGGCCTATGATTTCCCATGAAAGTGTGTCCTTTTGCATGCAGACCTTAGTTAGGAACCTCTGCAGTGTCTGTGATAATCCTGAAATACCCTGTGAACCAGCAGCTCTTTGCTGATGAAACCGGATGAAATTTGGGGACTATTCTGGATGAGAAATTATTTTATTGTGAAGTGGCAAGGGACAAAATCTCTTCAAGCCCAACTGTTTGGTGTGAATCATTCCTTTGGCTCATCTTCTCAAACAAAATAAAGGTGGGGCTTACAGAGGCACCCATTTGTGACCTAACTCTGGTCCCACTGTAATCTGTAAAACTCCCACTGATATTAGGAGAGGCAGGGAGAGACCAGCACTGAACAGCTTTGAAGAAACACCCTAAATAAAGGCAGTTTCTCTGTTTTATTGCACCAGCCAGACAGAGACGTCACAGATTGATTTCCCAGTGGGCAAAATACACTTTTTCTTTCTCTTTCCTGATTTTTCAATCCTCAAAAAATAGTACTCCTATAAAAGCCTGTCCACTTGAAAGGATCTCAGAGCATGTGGGATTTAGGTCCAGTTCTCCAGCCTGATTATCCTTAGCACCTCTATGTGAAGAAAGCAAATGCTTTAACCTCCAGTTTATAGATGAGGAGGAGATATTTGGAAGCTATGGACGTGCTCATGGGTGCACGGGAAGTCTTAGATAGGTCTGGATCTAGACTCCTAGCCTCAAAGGGGTGTGCTAACCATGAGGTGACCACATTTGGGCTGCTATGGAATGCTTTTGCAGAGGGGCTCAGAAGACTGCTCACAGCCTCTGTCTTAGGGGGTTAATACAGCTAAATATAACAATTAATAACATAATAAATACAGTTAGAAAGGAGCATGGGACCCATCATATACTCTAGTGTGGGACAGATAGTGGTGATAAAGAGGTTCAGCCAGACTCGTTGAGTGCCAGGTCATCTGCATGGTGCCTGCTTCAGTGTGCTTACATTTGTGGAACTGGTCTTGGGTTTTCTCCTCTTTCCAAGAAATCTGGGCCTCCACGAACAAAGAAAATCTCCAGCTGTGGCCAGTTGTGGCTCCTATTTTGAAGTGGTCTTTACCAGAAGCCTTAGGGAAAGGCCACAGCCCTCTAACTGCAAAGTTACAAAATAATTTGCCCATAACCCATCAGTTAATGTTTGGTTTAATCTCCACAGTGAATTTTGCATTTTTATCATATAGTCACAGATGTTTTTATTATCTGCAAGATTATCTAATCTTCTCAAGAGTCCCTCTCAGTTCTTCACCTCCCCGATAGCACCACTAACTCCATCTAAGTTACAATTAACTTTCCAACCCACTTGTTATTCCTCTCTTCCTTGTTTGCTCTCTCTGCCTGTTCGCCTTTGTCTGTTCTTTTCCCTCCACCCTATTTATCCTGCAAGAAGATCCCTAGAAGTTCAGTACCCATGGCAGATTTTATCCTATCAGCACATCACTCAGGGGCTCGGGGGAGTCAGGGCAATACTTACTGTCCCTGAGGTAAGTGAGGTGAGACAACAGCATTTCTGTGTTGTAGAGGGAGGTGATTCGGAGGAAGTCATCCTTGCTCATTTTGCAGAGCTCCTTGCCATCTATGTTCTGGAAGATGGTGCTGTCAATCTCCAGTAATCCATACTCCTTTATGGCCCATTCCAGCCACTGGCGCACATGGTCCTGGGTCCATAGGGTGGGATCTGGCAGGAAAACACAAAGGATGGTAACACTATACACAAGCCTGTAGCCCAGTCAGAGCATTAACCGCTGCTTCCGCGACCAAAAGGATTTAATTAGCTGATGCAAATATATTTTGCCAAGATGAACAAGGCTCAAGGCACATGAAGGGATGATCCCTGATCTTCCAGCAGGGTAAGTCCTTTAAGGTTCTCTTGTCTGCCTCCAACCTGCCTGAATCTTATACCTATGCTTGGGAACAACACTAATGACATCTGACTGTGACTTTTCTCCCTCTGTAAGAAAGCTTCCAAAAGCAAACCCATCCCTTTGAAAGGGTATGCTCCTCACAGCTTCGGGCCTGCAGTGCTGTCTAATTACATCAGCGCTGTCTATGTCACACTATCCTTCACAAGTGTGTTACTGAGTCCCAGCAGATGGCATTTTAAAGTCTGAGGATGGTGGTATTTACAGTCAGCAGAGGGATTCTGACAAAAAATGTTATTACTTAAACAGAACAGCCTGCCATGTATCTCTGAGTCACATTTATTCACCCCGCTGACAAGAACACAGCTCTACCTCCGCTGTAAAAGCAACAGAGCTATTGGAGGCCAATGTGGATTTCATCCTGTCTCATGCATCATTATCAACTGTCAGCAAAGCTCCAGCTGTGGAATCTTTATTACTGGTGATGACGTAAGAGAGAGACTGAACCCGGCTGGAGTTTCAGACCTCATGGTGATGGTTTGCTGCATCAGTGGTTAAAAAAAGAAACCATCCTTCGGGTTTCGAAAAGAGCATCAGATCAGAAAGCCCCAGCAAGAATTTGTGCCACGATACCATTTTTACAGAGTCATTTTCAGAGCATATCTGCATTTTCAGATGTTTCCTGTGCTGCTTCTCCCCCATTTATCCCGTTTGAAAATTTAAGCTACAAGTTCACGTTCCATTTCAGCTAGAGAGGACTGCAGAGTCAAGCCTTCACTTTGGAGATGTTTGATCTGTCCACCACAGCTGTACATTCCTCTAAGGTAAACCTCAAGCACTTCAGGTCCTGAGGCACTTGAGATAATGGATTGGAAACACGTAACCATCACACAACCGGTAGCTCGTGCTTGGCTAGAGACAAGGAATGCCTGTACCACACATTTTATAGTGTATAAAATAACACCTTGGCCCAGGCCTGTAAGCCTGGGCTGCCAGGATCCCTTGACACCAAAGGGCAGGTATTGGCAGTACCTGGGCAGCCAAGTTCCAGAATGACAGCATGAAATAGAGAAGTAAAAGCAAGGGGTATGGAAATTAAAGCTGAATTTCTAGAAAAAAATCAGGTTATGCTTAAAGATGAACTTTGGAGCTTCCAACCCTGCGTCTTTGCAAGTCTGCTTTGGGAAAGAAATACGGATTTCCTTTAAATTTTGGAACTAGCTGATTGAAATTCTGCTTTCTAGGAACAGGGAAAAGACTGGTAATTTTACAATGCAAGCATTCAAGGGAGGAGTCGTCGTCTTCTTGTTTTTTTAATTGGAAAAAGTTATTGTCTTGAGTTTTAAAAAAAAAATCCCAGCATTCAGAGGGCAGAGTGAATTTGTGGTCTCCCTTTAAACAAGCACTTTTGAATTTCAGATATTCATTCAGCCTATTAATCACTGCCAAAGACATTGAATGGTCTCTTAAAAACTGCCTTCTTCAAACATGGCTTAGAGTTTGCTATTATTACTGTTGCAAGCCTAATGTGACATTATTCTTGCCTATCTTCACCCTAATGTGCTATAAATCTTTACTCTGGATTATATTAAAATTTCCAAATGCCTTTCTTGGATGAATTTGGCCTCATATCCTGCAGCCAGAGATCTGGGACGATGTTCATTATTGTCTTCCAAAGTCTGGTAACTCACTGCTATTTCACAAGTATCTCGGGGTTTTGATTTGTGGGGAATGATCATGAGAGGGAAAAAGTCCTTTTATTCTTTTTCTTCCACTTTCCTCAAAGAGGAGATTTTAAACCTTCTCTTCCATGGAGTACACTAAAGGTAATTTCCCCTGTTTCTACACCGCTGTGAAACTTTAACTCACCCTTTGTCTTTTCAAACATGCACAAACAGCACAGTGAAGGGCAGGATAAATGTTCCCTCTTGAATCTCTTTAATAGTATCATGACCAGTTGGTATCAGTAACACCTTTCTAGGCAAAGCTGATGCTGAAAATCCATCACCAATGAGGTTAGCTGATCTCCCTAAGCAGATCCAAACAATGGATTAAATGGTACTTTGAGATTTGCTGTCAGTCTTTTATTGGCTTCTTTTCACTACATTCAGGCTCAAGCTTTTCCTTTTCATCCTAAATGGCAAACAAATGCTTGAGAATTGTCATCTGTTCATGGTCAAGCCAGGATCAGCAAACAGAGCTAAATTCCACGAGTACATTTCCTTCTGCCAACAGTTCATCCGCTTGAATCAGCTGCAATCCTTGGTGAAACCCTCACAACACGGGGTGAAAAGCTGCACCCTTTGAAATCAGTGAAAGTTTTGGTACCTAAATTGGGCAAGGACTTGGCTCAACTTGCCAGGAAGTTCCTGGGCTAGCCTGTTTATCTCTCTAGTGTTTATAAACTTTGCAGGGAAAAAGACTCCTTCTTGATCCAGGTTCAGACTTCACCAGTTGCCTGCCACAGGAGATCTCATCCTTGACTGTCCAAATGCCTCTAGTGCATCCAGCCAAGTCCAGACAGCAGATGTGGATATCAAATACAAACAGAGAACCGGACAGGAATGTTTCTGTGCAACAGTTTTTGGAAGGATAGTGTAGGTCCTGCAAAAGAGATTTTTTTTCTGGTTCTCTACTTCTAAAAAAAAAAAAAAGGCAAAAAAAAAAGCTCCTTTTGAATCAATATGACATGAAAGTGCATCTGGATCCTACAGAGCATCATGGGAGATATAATTTGTGTCTGCTTCACACTTATTCTTGCCTCTTTGATCACACCGTGCGTGTCCCAGGAAGCACTGCAGATTTTCTTCTGACACATGATGGGAGATGGATTTGGTTCAGCACATAAAAACATCATTTCATTCCAGAAAAAAAGAAAAGAAAAAAAAAAAAGCAGCAGCACTAATAATCCACTTCTTATTCTGATTCAAGGTAGAACCAGGACACGGGAAATTCCCACTAGCCAGAAACTCAGATATTTTTCCTTACTTTTTACATGATTTGTTAGAAAACTGATTCCTCAGAGAGTGGATAAACAAGCTTTATATGTTCAGCTGGGTATTTCAGACCATGCAAGGAAATATAACACAAAGAGTTTGATGGTGGCGGTACCTGCTGGGACAATGACTCTCCTCTCATTGGTGGTCATGTTGGGAGGAGGCCCGTTCTTCTCATCCATGTAGATGCTGTAACTCATTGGGTTGGACTCTGTCCCTGCTCCGACGAGTTTGCTGCATTTGTTCACGCTACAGTCTACAGGGGACTCCCTGAAATGTGAAAGGAAACA
Organism: Zapornia atra; assembly: GCA_013400835.1. NCBI lineage: Eukaryota > Metazoa > Chordata > Aves > Gruiformes > Rallidae > Zapornia > Zapornia atra. The sequence goes on along the minus strand of VZTU01025219.1, from coordinate 27,305 downwards.
TGACTTGTCAGTAGTAGGCACTTTTCATCCCTACAGTGTCAGAAGGAGGTTTGGGTTATGGAAATGGCAAGTATCCCAAAGGCAAAATGTTAAGGGGAGTTTAGTTGTGGGAGAGGCCGTTCCTGGCCTGTCCCATGAATGTCAGAAGGTGATCTCTGGATCACAAGTCTCATGAAGGGGATCTCTGATAACAAAACCGGTTGGAGGAAAGAGGGTTGGGGGTGCAAAGAAGAGTGACTTTCAGACAAAGGCAATGGTATGTGTAAGGTCACTCTCGATACCTCTGAAACAGCAAAACTCACAAACCAGATAAAAAACAAGTGCTTATCATGTTGGCCTGGGTTATGGTCCCTTCCCCCCTGTATCCTTCCTTTATTGCTCAGCAGTATTTCAGAGTCCTTCAGATGCAGCTTGGTGCTCCCAGGAGCCTTTGTTGGACCATCTCACCCTCATGACCTAAGGCATTTCTGCAAAGCTAATCTGAAATCCAGGGACACCCCACTTCTTTGCATTAATGAAGACCACAAAATACCCGTGCCACAGTGACATGGGGTAGTCACAGGAGAATACTACAATACTAGGGTGGTATCTAAAGAGACTTATTCATCTAGGGCTGAACCTAAGTGTCCTGTCTGTTCTTAGCAGTGAAACAGTCCTAGGCTTGTCTACTACTTGGATAGGAAATCCAGAAACCCTCGGTGTCTTAGGCTTGAATCGAGAACTTCAGACTACAGAAACGGTGTGTGAAAGAAAAAAGGGCCCTGGCCCCAGTTTTACTTCTGAGTGATGAGGAGGGAACATTTAGCAACTCAGGTGGCACTGTGCTAAGACCTAGACTACAAGCAGACCTTTGGCAAGCAATAGACTTTCTCTGTCCTGCTCTGGGAGAGTTATGAGCGTCCAAACCACAGATAGGGAGCACGGATTTTTGTTTTTCTCCAGCTGAAGTAGTAACTCATGCTTTTAGCTCACTTAAAATACCAGTCCACAGCCTGCCACATGCACGTGGCACAACCCAGCTCTGAAGAATGTGCCAGGGAGGGGCAGCGTTATCACCCTCAACTTTATAAGGGTGTGCAAAGCCCATATCCAGTGCAGTTCAGTCCGCTGCTTTCATCACACAGCCATCCTTCCTCCCTGCCAGCAGCAAAGTAGCTTGGGAGGAAACCGTTTGCTGAAGGGTAAGAACTATGACAGTGCACCAAATCCCACCCTCCGAGTTCAAGCTGGCAAGGCTTCCAAGTCTGGACACTAAACAAATTTGTTTCTTAATCTGGATGAGGGGCACGGGGTGGGGAGAAATTACTGAAATTCAGTTATCATGGCTGGGAGATAAATGTTCCACCGAGATATTCTAAGGCAGATGGTAATTTTTTCCTCATGTCTTACTGAGGGAATGTTGCTTGAAAATGGAAATAAGATGTATAACTTACACATGTTCGAATTTAAGGTTTTACTATTTCGCCTACTGTTTTTCCAGGCAGGGAACCAAAATCCTCCTTCAGAGAGGCAAACTGCTGAAGGTTTAATGTCCCCGTGGCAGTGAGAGGAGAGTCTGAGCAACTGCAGGGACACCAGGGTTTTCACAGGGAATGGGATCGTTCCTAACTTTCAGCTGAAATACTCTGTGTCAGGTGTTAAATGCTGGCAGAGAAAAAGCCCTGAAGCAGCACAAAGGTTCTTACTCTTTCCAGAAGCACAGGATGTCCTGAGAATACTCAGTGAAACACCAAGAGCATCTGTGCTTCAAGGTGTCAAAGTCTGTTCAGCTCAGTGCTGACCATCCCTGGGAGGTGACTGGTTTCCTCACCTGCCCTGTCCAGAGACCAGGTACCAACTTCAAATGGTGTGGGCAGACCCAGACACAGGCATCCCTGGGTACGGATTCCAACCTGCCTTTGGGGTGAAGTTTGCCCTCCTTCATACACAACAGCCAGATTCTCTTTGCGTTCCCTGCAGTCAACACCTCAGTCCTTCTAAGGGCTTCTTGACTCTCACTCCCCTGCTCTGTGGTTACATTTCCCTGGAAAACAACCCCTGCAGTTGAGATACACACTATTTATGATAAAACAGGGACATCTGTAACTCATACAGAGCTACAGGGTATATCCAGACTCTCAGATAATAACATCTTCTAGAATACTTATCAGTCTTGGAGCATACATGCTATCTACTGGCATGGGATGACACACATGAGAAGACCACGGGTCCTCAGCTACTCTCTCTGCTGAGCATCGTGCATGTTCACATGACTGATACAGCAAAGCAACAAAAATAACCCCGACACTGCAAGAGATTTTCTCGGTGGTTGTGTGATGGTTTTTCACTTGGCTTAGCAGTTAGGACATTGCCTGTCCTCTGCCTTGCTCTCTGCCTCTCAGCAGCCAAAACCAGACAAGCAAGTCTTAGGCAGTGATTTGTTGAAGGGACTGAGGTGCCCTCACCCACCACTGATTTACCACCATGGCAAGAGAAGCCACTCTGTTAATCCTGTGGGACAGGCCATCAAATCTGCTCCATGTGCCTGACAAGGTTGTGTCCGTGGGGCCACTCAGCTGCCTGCCTCCCTTCTGAGAAAGGTTTCAGGATGGCTGTATCCAGAGCTAACTTCAGAGGAAATGTGAGAGCAGGACAGACATAACAGGGAATGAACTGGGTAGGAGACTGCCTTTCCCTTAATAAAAATATCATGAAATCTTTAATGATAGCGAGCAAGGGTCCTCTGTAACACAGCATCTCCTACTAGATCCAAACAGAGCCTTTCACTGGGACATGAGACTGCCCTACCAGACTGAATCACCTTTGAAGCTCTTGGATACTTGTTTCTGTGCTGCCCCAGCCTAGACGAGGGATTTAACAGTGTCCCAGCACAAGGTAAGTGTAGCTGTGGGCAACACAAAGAGGAATTCAGTGTGGGGAACAACTACAGTATCAAATGAGAACAGGGAGCCACGAGCCATGAATAGTGTATTCATTGACTGTAGCTCCTTTCTTAGTTCATGTATTACCCAAAAGCAGACTTACATTCAGAGAAAGATTTTCCTCATTATTTGAAATGGTTTGTGTGAGGGGATTTTGGATGCCAGATTAATCCTGGACTTTTCACAGAGACTTCAGACTTTCAAGTGGCTACACATGCTGGACTTGCTCAGGTTTTGGGCAGAAAGCATTGTAGATCTACTAAAGTAAATGGATATAGGCTGCTTTCACAAGGTCTCTTAAGTACATTCACTGTGGCAGTGACAGAGTCCAAGGAATATGAAGCAGTACTCATTCCCACCGGCTGTCCAAAGACTCTTCGTTCCAGCAGCTCCAGTAGCAGTCTCTGGGGATGCCAAGAGCTTGGTGTTTTGGGAAAGTTTATGCTAGACTGGCCAAAACGGACAAGCAGCTAGCCTGGCATGGACTAATAAATCCTCTGTACAGCTTCAGCCCATGTTCCAGATACCTGGAAATAAAGCAATCACTGTCCCAGGGCCTCTGTCTAGGAATCACCTTTGGCTTTCATTCGAAAGAGCAGAATAAGGGAGTTCAGTGATTTCTGAACCTGCCTCAGCTGTGAGCAGTGGGATATTTCCTCCGTCTTTCTACCCCTTTCTTCCTATCCTTTCATTGCTCCTCTCTTCCCATCTTCTTTTCTCTGTAAATGTACATTTTTTGGTGTAAATTCCCACTTGATAATCTCAGTTTTAAACCTTACACTTGGAATTAGATTTTAATTTCTTTCTTTCCTTCTTTCTTTCTCTCTTTCTTTCTTTCTTTCTTTCGGTGAGGGAAGTAAGAACGAGCACGCTGTGATTCTGCTTGTGGTTCTGCTTGTGGTTCCCTCTTAAGGGCAGGGAACAGATCAGAATCCCAACTCCTCCAAACTTGCATCTCACTGCACTTTAACCCTGCCTCTCATCCTGCCCTCAGGGACATCTCAGGAGGAGATTCCCCCTGAAAACCACTGTAAATCCGCGGGGAAAAAAAAAGAGCTGTAAAAGGGGTGGAAAAAGAGATAGAGGTTACGAAACTCCAACTGCAGGAGGAAAGCACCGTGTTTATCACGTCCAGGTAGGATGCAGAGAGCAGGTGATACCAGTCTGGGGATGAGAAGAACGTAGCGCATCCCACTAGAGGGCTCACACGCTGCTGAAAGGGGGTTTGCTCCTATAGACATCACACACGGCCCTTTGTTTTGTTTGGAGACAATTATCATGGCATAAAAATGTCCTGAGGTCCCTGAGTCTTAGCATCATTTTAATATTGTGCAGCAAGAGGAGGTCTCCAGAGTGTCCTCAAAGGACCAACCTTGTTATTTTTGCCAGACAAAATTCATAACGTCAGCTGGAATTACCCAGCAAGGTTTGCCTGTGTCTGTGAGCACATCTGGCACATTAGAATATTCTTTCAAGATCATACAAAGTTTTGTAATGTCTTTTTTTAAAAATCACCCTTCTGTCTTCATCTCCAAAAGCATATCTGCAGTGGCTGAGCAAATATGGAGAAATCTGGGAGGTGTGTTGTTAGGTTCACTCTTTGCATTTGGAGTTTATGTGAAGTGTAAGGAAAATAAATAAATCTGCTATTTAAAAAAGGACAGCAAATTGGATTAGATTTCACCCAATGTTTTCTCTAAATAATCCTCCTCCTTCATTCATTTTGGGTTTAAAAAATGCAAAGGGTTGTCTTTATATCCCAAAAGCATCTAAAGGTCCCAACAGAAACCCAAGCCTATTGTATGGGGAACCGCACAAGTCCATCATAGAAGACAGATCTTTCTCTGGATGGGCTAAAAACTAAATAAACAAAACCCCTTCAGAGAACAAAGATTGCAATCCATGCCTCCAGCCCCTGAACAGATGCAGAGAGAGGTGAACGTTATGCACAACAACTTGTGAAAAAGCCAGACAGGTCAGGACTACAAGCACAAGACCACTTCCCTTTCCCAGTGCCCAAGGAGGTGTAAGAAGCATGAGGATTTTTAATTTTTCACTGTTGGATTTTAACAGCCTTGTGTTTGGGCACCAGGCATGGTGAAACACTGGGTTTTGCTCTGAGCACGTGGCTGTCTGTGAGGGTAAGGACAGATGTTGAGGCCATATAAAGTGTCCAGGTCTGGTAATACTAGAAACTGCCACAAATCTTGCAATAATACAGAATTCACACCTTCTCCCCTAAAACATAGATCCCTGAGTATCCTGGTTAGCATGCAGTTACAGGGGAAATTCTTTCCAGTTTGGGAACAAACTGGGATAACCCGACATGGGGTAGAAAGCTGGTCAGGGTTTCCATGTCATTCAGCACTCGGAGGCATGGCTCTGCCAAACAAGCCAGGAGAGGTTCTTCAAAGACCCCTTCTCCCACCCTGCTGAGAACCAAACCAGCTCATCACGCTACACCTCACGGCAGTCAGACCTGCTCCTGGTTACTCAGAAAAAGAAGAAAAGCTGGACACTGTCCCTTACCTCCACTGTCAGGTTTCCTATAGTTTCATCCCCCACTAGGGTACGTAAATCACTCTCTCAGCAAGCAGAAAATGCTAGTGCTTCAAGTACAGGTGAACCAGGGAATAAAGGCTGCTGCCTCGAATGGGGCAGCTGGAACCCGGTGAGAGAGTGTGCTTGAAAAACAAGAGAGAGGAGGAGAGGCAGGGAGAGGGAGGGAGGGGGGATAGGTTTTGTTATTCGGTCGGCAGTTCAAGTTAATTTGTATTGAGATTGTGGGTTTTGCCAGGCAGCTGATGGGCAGAGGAACAAGTGACTGGGGTGGCCCAACCCGTAACAATGAGCTGTGATGGACATGGGAGAGGGTGTGGGGGGGTAAAAGTAAATTTTTAGCTGTGAATAGGAGGAAAGGACGGAGAGGTCAGACGAATTTTCTCGTTTCTCAGATGGATTGGAAGTCTTGTGCCAAGAAGTCATCGAAAGGCAAAGCTGGAAGCTGCCTCAGTGCTTAGTTCTGACTTTCCAATCAACCTTATACTTTTCTCTATTGGGCTGGGAAGTTGTTACCCTGTTTTCAGAGAGACTGAGGACACTTAGCTTCTGTCTAAGAATCTTGTCATCTTCAGCAAGCCCAGAAAGGAGGTTTTCTTTTTTGCCCAGAATAAACACCCTTTCAGAGGGCCGTTCTCTGTGGGTATCGGAGCACTTACAGTTGTTAATGGATCAGTTTCTCAAAGCAGTATTATTTCCCTTTTTTTTCTGAACAGATGAGGAAATGGTAGCACAAAGATCACAATGGAAGGGCAGCCCAATACATTTGATTCCCAAGACATGCAATGGGACGTGCAAGGAGAATGTTACACAGACTTTTGGACACACAAATAAACACACATGTTGAATCTATATGGACCGTGTGCTTACAGGATCTCAAAAACACAGATATGGGGTAGATCTGGAGCAAGGAGTAGGACCTGATGGTCCTTATGGGTCCCTTCCAACTCAGTATATTCTATGATTCTATGATCTCTTGTTCTCTTGGCTCTCCAAAATGTGCTAGAGGGAGACAGACAAGCAGTGGACTGGGAGGAAACACTCTCTGCACGTTGGTCTGACACTATGGGTGTGAGCAACTGAAGCAGTGCTACAAAGGGCTTCCTCACATGATCGTGGGAGCGTGTTGCCAGTGCCATAAGTGAGGCTGATGCTTGTCACCTCAGTTTTCATGACTGGTTCACCTCTCTTGCAGGACAGAGACCCGCGCAGCACCATGCACAAGCCTCACTTGGTCAGGATCCCACTCTGCATTGCCCTGTTGGAGGCTTTAGGGATAGCTTAAGAAGCCTAGCCTTGGTAACCAAAGGCAGCCCTCATGACTATCAAAAACCCCAACCTGCTGGTACTTTCAAGATCCATCCCTTTGCCTGCATTATCAAGAAATAATCAATTTCTTATGTTTCAACCTCAATTCTGAGGCTGGAAACACTAGTGCAAAAATACATTTAAACTCTTCTGAAGTCCAGAAATTATATACTAAAGTACAACATCAAATTGAGTCTACAAATGATCACCATCAAAGACCGACTGACGCAAAGACCTTTATCTTATAGTTAAATCAGCATCTACTGTATACTTACGAGGAAAAAAAAACACCCGACGTGTCTGTTTGAAGTCTTTAACACCATCATCTCACTATACAAGTCTGAAAGTACACGGCTGCTTTCTGTTTCCAACTGTAGTCTTGCTAGGTTCTCAGAAACCAGGAAAATAGGCTGACAAAGAAGCCCTAAACTAACCCTAAAGAAGAGAAACTCTTTTATTGTTTAACTGTCCCTCTGTAGCCTTTTCCTACCCTTCCTACACTCCTGCCCAACTTTATGCTTGTGATTTTGAAATTAAAATAGATTTTCAAATTACTTTAAGCACCTAGCAGGAAAAATAATTTTTAAAAAAAGTTTTTCTGTATTGTTCTGAAATAATTTGACAATTTTACACCTACAGTTTTTGCCCAAGAAGATGCAATTCATTCCTAGGCCTTTGACTGGTAGAAATGGTTTTTAAGAAAGGCAATCTGAGCTGCAATAATAAAGTCTTTGAATTTCTCATTGAGCAGGGAAATGATCCATCTCCCCCAGCTCTAACTCAAATGGTGGATGGAGGGCAGGCCTTCCACCTCTGGCTAAAAGTTGTGAAGGATACCTCATAACCAGTGTCCCTTTGATGGTTAACATCACTCCTCAAAGCTAGTCCTCAACTCTTTTTGATAAGTGGTGGCATATACTCACACAGAAGACACATGAGTGCCTTCTCATGAGTTTTGTTTTGTTATACATGAGTTTTGTTTTGTTATACCTTACAGACTGCTACAAAGCACCTCAATCTCCTCTCTTCCCCTTCTCCATCAAAGAGCTCTCTAGTTTCATATGGTCACTTCTGCCCTGTCAGAGCACAAATCTCATTGCAGATGCAAAGAGAAGTGTCCTCCAGTGAAGTCCACAGAGTCCAGCAGTGCAGCTGTCACTAGTGTCACTGCTATGAACACTGACTATTACTGCGTGACTGACCCCATCTTCAGGAGCCCCCTGAACCGCGCTGCATTTGTGGGATGCTGAACTGGGTGATGAAATGCATCATTTGTTTGCAGCATGACCTCTCTCCTGGCAGTCTTCACATGCCAGTCTGTTCAGCGTTTGTGGAGACTGGTAAAGATGCCAGAGCAAGATCCTCAGGCCGCTAAAAATGACAAATAAACTCCCCAGGAAGTGGAATATGGTCCTGCACAGAGTGGAGTCTCACAGGACAAGAATACAACTGGGCAATGCGTGATTTGCTTTTATTTAAGGTTCAGCAGATGTGCAAAGGGTCTTTCCTTACCTCGATCCGTTCATGTGGTCATATTCCCTTTTTACATTCACCCGGACGGGCTGATTAATCCACTCCTGCTGAGGAGGCAAAGGGTTGATTTTGTGCGGCTGCCCATAGTCAGGGTTCCCTGAGGCCGTCATATCTGCCTTGGGGAGGTGAGTGGCAGCGCCGTACGTGGAGTCAAAGAGGGACTGGTCGTCGCTCACCACCGACAGAGCCTCCTGAGGAGAAAAAAAAAACAACGAGAGCTCAGAGTCATGACTAAACTAGTAACTGCACTCTTATTCTCTCTTTGAGCTGGTGAGCACCTGCAAGGGCCTCGCAGCTGCCCAGCGCTGTCTGAAATTGCCATCTGCCAGGATTGCGGATTGAATCAGATGCTTTGGGGTCCATTAACCCGTATGCAAAACCAGTGGGTTGCTTTGCTGGCTGCTAGGTTGCTCTGGGTGGGGCAAGAGTTAAGGTTAACTTCTGCAAACAGTAAAGGTGGCTGCTGGGAGCTGTCTCCTTCTCCTTGCCTGCCATAAGCAGCTTCAGCCCCTACTTCACGTGGTCACCTACCCACCTGCCTGCACTTGCTGGTCCAAAACCAAGCAAAGAGATAGGTAGGATGTGACATTTCTGGAGTGTCATCTGAAGGTCTATACAGCTTCTCTCAAAGGGTTTTTTTGCATGGTGTTTATATTTTGAGGTTACCAGTGGAGGAGGAGCAGTGGGTACAGGTCAGAGTTCTAGGTGTTAGAGGTGGGATTTGAGAAAAAAAAAAAAAAAGCATTACTTTACACTTTTTTTGTTTATTTTGTGGGAAATGTAGGACTGGTGAGTTACCAAACTCTGCATTTCTAGAAATGCTTAAAAACAGGAAATCGTTATCCTTTTTTTTTTTTTCCCTTTATTTTTTTTTCTTTCCCCTTCTGAAACTCCAAATGTTGACAAAAAGTTTTGACTCTCAATTTCCTCACGCTGATGTGCTTGGGTTTTCTAAATGAAGCGTGTCAGGCTCATAAAGGCTTTGGCACAGTCCTGCCTTATTCAAAGTGCATCTGACAGGGGCTGCATGTTCTTTATGGAGCTACGTTAACCACACATAACACAGCTGCCATTATGGCTGGCAAGCCAGAAACTGAACGAGGAACCTCCCAAACTAAAAGCACACACAACTTTAATGTGAGTTAATGGAGCAGACCCCCCGAAACAAAGGCAGCAACAGACTCACCTACCCTATGGACCGAGTGAAGGACCCGTAACGTTGACGGGTATGCAGTGGTGGGTTACCCATGAACACACAGACACTGTCTTTGCTTTGAAAGCTGGTGTGTTGCTAAACCCTCAGTGCTTGAAAATTTACAGGACACAGTCCAAATAGTGAGCTTTTAAAAATAATAAATGATCAGGCTCTCTCCCTGCCTCCTCCCCCCCTCCCCAGCAGTCATTTCTGAGGTTAGTTTTGCAAACTTTTTTCCACAACCAGGGAGGGAAACAGAAATTCTGAACATTTGGAGAAGTGCAGCTGCTGGAATCCTCCAATTACACCAGGATGCAAGGGCAAATCAGATATCACCAGGCTCGTGAGATCATTACAAATACTGTCGCTACTTAGAGTCTACTGGGTAAATACGAGAATCCCTCTCTGCTTGAAATTAGCTCACTTAGAAAGAGTCAGCTTAGTGCTCTGCATTTACAAGTATCAGCATTTTTCTATCTCAGATCACATAACAAAACCAAATAAACCTGAGTAGCCCAGAATTTAACTGGGCCTGACTAAGCTTGAATTCAGAGGAGCCCTCAAACATCTGCATAAGCCCTGATGATGTTACAGTATTCGCTGTGAAGATGTTGTAAGCAATCTCTCATCAGCTGTGATGCCTTCAAACAACACAAATGAGAGCTTTTACCCCACACTGCCTAACATGTTCATCCTTTCCAGCAGCTTTTTCTTGGTGGATGGCTCAGCCATTCAAAAAATTACCCCCTCCCTTTTTTCTGCTTTAGAGTAAGTTAGGGAGTGGAAGGTGCCCCTTGGAAGAGTTTCTTTGTGGTTCAATCCTGTATGATCACAGCCTTGTGTCAAAAACTCCTTAAAGGGATCAAGACCATCTCCAGGCTATAAACTTTGCCTGTATAGGAAGGTATGTGAACACAAAAACTTCTGGTGACAGGTCTCAAAAGAGAGCAAGACTTTCCATCAGAGGCAAGAATATAATGACTTACTGCTTCTCTGATTGACTGAAATCGGGATGTCAGGTGGGGTTCCTAAATGACATATCTTCCATAAGTCTCTGCTTCCTCTCAGGACAAAAAATATTGGGGTTCCCTACAATATAGGGTGAGGTGGTAGATGAATCCCAAATATCTGGGGTGGTAGGTTGATGTACAACTTTCTAGACCCAGTCTCAGCTATGCATCTTACTGGTCAGAGGTGAGGAGACAGTAAGTACCACTGTGAATTCATGAAATAAAACTTTAAAGCGCTTGCTTTTGGAGGTTTCTAGTTTAAAACCATACACAAAGGTGGGGTTCATAGGAAACAATATCTGGGAAAATGCTTTTTGATGCCTAAAGCCCTTTTTCTTCTCAAGAAAGGTTCTGATGGAAAAAAAATTGGAAAGCAGGGATGTACCCACGCTCACACAGACATGAAAGAGAGAAAAAACCCAAACAAAACCACCCCAAAGAACAGCCCTGGACTAGGGTCGATGATTAGGGCTGCACCCAAGTACAGCTATCTTTACATACACAGGCAAGTAACACACTTTTCTCTGATACACAGAACATCTGATGGAGAAGCTTGCCTCCTCAGATAAGGATCTTCCTTGAAAGACAAAGCGGCATCAACTGGCTTTAAGGGGGCTACTGATGATCATCTCGCAGGTGTTGCACCGAGCAGCTCTGCAGCTTTGCTGCTTGGATGCACACAGGCTGCAGGCTCCACTGTCTTCAAAACTCTCATTGCACACAGGAAAAGAAATTCAAATGTGATGGCTGCCATCACAGCGGCTCGAGCAGTCACTGAACCAGGAATCATTTGAGCTAAACCCCCAGGTTACTTAGAGCCACAACAGCTACAGACTGAAGGCTCTGGGGGAACCGAAGGTACGAAAGAGGATATCAGGCAGAGATAGTGGCTTCTAACACCTGCTTGTGATCCGGGTGGTGCATGCAATAGCAAACAAGTACTGCTGGTTGCATGCAAGGGAAGTTGGGTGGCACGCCGCCAGGTCCTGCTGCAACCAGCTTCTCCGTGGCGTGTTCATCTACAGCTTGAGAGAAAAAAGAAAGGGGTTGCCAGCAACAGGTAGCCTTTAGGTGGCAGAGTCAGGGTACAGATGCTGCTCAGATAACATCCCAGCAGTAAGGACTACGTGGGACTCAGCTTAACTCCCCTGGAAGAGGACATGGCCCTGCCAGAGTTTCAGGCTGCAGACCCAGGTGGAGAAGGTGTATAACCTTCGCTGTACTCACTAGATGAGGCTCTGCGTGGCCAGATTCAGGTTTGAAGGATTGGTCTGTTTAGGAAGTGTTTGGCTTCAGTTCTGGCTGAGGAAGAGCTCAACAGTTAAACTGAATACCAGAGGGCAAATTTCTATCAAGAGCTACTTGGTGTTTGGTGATGGGCAACTGGGAAAACACAGGGAGGTGTTAACGCTGCTAACATAACCTAACCAGACAGGCCACAGCTCGCCAGCATTCCCCCCATGCTGTTGCCTCCCAGGCTGTGTCCTTGAGCTGGCCAGACTGAGTCTGAGACAGGGGTCTTGTGTGTATTATTCTGGCATATATGTTACATTATATTGCCTCTGGGAATAGGCTAGCTTCAGTTTTTCCAGTTTTTAATCACATTCCTGGCATAAATGTGGCAAGTCCCGTCTACGGCAGCTTGCAGCGCAGCGATAGGCAGGTTCAGCTCCCCATGAAGCACAGCCCCAGCCTTCACAGGGCAGCCCACTACAGAATGGCCACAAATGAAAGGCTCCCACTGCTACAGCCATGAAACACGTAGCGCTTTGGGATCCCTCAGACATCAATATGGCTATTTTTAATAACAATTTATAGTTGTAAGAGGTTGAACTTCTAATTTTTCCTTTTTTTTTCTTTTTTTAGATGAGCCATCCAGACCCAGGAGCCAGGTCTCAGTGCTTCAGGAAGGTCAGGTACACTTTGATCTGGTCCCTGTGTGCTGTGGAAAAACCAGTCTGCTGTGCCAGTTACACAGGCAGTGCACTGGGGAAGACTGACACTGCACCAACACTTTGAGCAAGTTATCCCGAAATAGAGATGGCTTGGGAGCCTTAGTAAAGGTTTTCACTTAGTTCATGACGTGAGTAGAACATTTGAGACAGAAACAACCCCTAGGTAAAACTCAAGGGCGAGTGGTCAATGGAGACATTTGATATAGAACATCATAGAATCATAGAATGGTTTGGGTTGGAAGGGATTTCAGAGATTATCTTGTTCAAACCCCCACCTGCTATGGGCAAGGACATCTCCTACTAGACCAGGTGGCTCATTTACCTTGATGGTCTTTGGTTTGCATTGATGATTGTACTAAAAGAGATAGCTTACTGCCCTCACTAATGCCCTCACTAACCTCTGGAGGTTTGCCTTGTATACAGCCCCTGAAAGTTCAGGTCTTTAACCTTATCCAAAGTTCACGGGCCAGGAAAGCTAGCTAGAGCTTCCCAGCTCCTGGGGTTCAGCTCATGAAAGGAAGAGCTGGTGAGGTGACAGTAGTCAGTGCTTTCATCCCAGGTATAACCCAGCGAGCATCTGCAATAACGGCTCTTCCCAGGTGCACGCGATGCTTTTTCACCGAATATTGACTTTGAGCTCTCTACACTCACTCTTCTGGCCATAACCACATTTAAAAGGCATTGCTGAAGTTCAAAGGTTCATCCTCCTCCACAAAGTCTGACTTAGAAGTAAATGCTGAGTACTGGAACCATCATGCCATGCATGGAAAGATTACTTTCATCTCATCTTTTTCTTTAATGGGTTTTTTGGGGGGCAGTAATATACCTTCACCACTCTTAGACCAGAGGGAAAATCACATCTGACATATTTTTATAAAGAAAATGTTACCAACACTGACCCACCGTCTGAACCACCCAGGCATACAATGAAAAGCACCAAAATACTAGGCACCAGCAGCAACCTGTCTTACACATTGCTTGAGGTTAGCACGAAGGATCTATTCCTTGAATAGAAATGACTTTGGCACTGCAGTTTTACAAGTCAGCAGTTCTGCTGCCAACATCTCATACAAGCAGAACAGAGATAACATCAGACTTACAAGAAAATGAGTCAAATATTAAATTTAGACAGGAACAGAGTCTGCGCTGATCTTGGGGCAGCAAATTTGGATGGATTGGGTGATGAATTAGGAGGCAGGAAGGCAGAAGGTTTTGCTCATCTTTGCCCTCGAACTTTGGCATAACCCTTAGGGAAGCATTCCCCCTCTCTGCCTTTTTTCTCCCTCCAGCCGTCTGTTGCCCTGATCCATGGACACTGTGGGGCACAGAGCCTCATCCAGTGCTGTTACTGGAACACAAACAGGAATCTTTTGGATAATGCAAAGCGAAGCCTGGACTGCAATCCCCCACTCCAATATACCCAATCTTCACAAGACACGTAACTGAAACAGAAGGCAAGAGCTTTGCAGCTATCTCGACACACTTTTCTTGAGGTTGGCTCACCTTCCCTCCAGGATATTATGTGAGTGGTGCAGGGACTCCACGTAACTCCTCCTGGAAAATTACAATCAGAGGCGTTTCATTGCTAAGAACCACAATCCAATCTTGTGCCCTTCACAATCAATTTAAGGTCTGCCCCTGCAGCAGAGGATTTGCAGGCTGCACCTAGCACCAGAGATCCATCATCACACCGTGGTGAGAACAGCAGGCTGAGCACTGTTGCTGCCCAGGGGCCTTGCTCTTCTCTCTACTTGCAGCACTTGCACGGTGACCAACAAACTGTTCACAGTAATTTCCAGCTGAGCTGATGACATTGGGGTTGTGGCAACCCAAATGCTGGTAATCCGTCCCGCAGACCTGTCCCTGCCCTGAGGAGGAAGGATGGGAGGAGGGGCAGTCTTGCTTTCTCTGCTGCTGCAGGTCCAAGAATTAAGAAGGTGAGAGCATACCTTGAACGCTGTGCTGAGGCTTCTGCAGATTTGAGCCTTTCTTGGTGCATAAAAGAGGGCTTTCATTTCATTATTTTGATGATATCGCCCAGTGCAATGAGTCTGCTCTTATTCTGTGTTGGAAACTTGCTCAAAGCTACAAAGTAAGTCAAGTAGCAGGAGAAATTGTGAGCTTTCCTCTAGAGCTCTGACCACCTTTCTTTCACTTTCCACCTGGAGTACCACCTCTGAGTGTAACTTGGCAAGCTTAGAACACAGCATCGTTTCTTCACAATTCAAATAAATGGGAAACCACAACTTACTAACTCAGACAGGAGGAAACAAAGCAGGAATAAGATAGGCATGAATACTGAAATCAGACTGAAACCAGGGATCACACAAAGCCAGCTAAAAAATGAGGCAAAAATGATTTTGCAAAATTTCTCATAAGGAAATAAATCCTTTTAAAAAGTTTTTGCCTTGACTATATCCATGAAATGTCATGTCAAGTGGACAAAAGAAGGCTGCTAAAATGAATGCTGAATCTCAAGATCCTCAAAATCAGGCTCAAAAAGGAAAGCAATAAATAAATCGTGCTTCTGTATTTCACTTGTCAGAAGAGCACTTGACTTCACACACACATTTGTAGGATCTGGACCGGTGACTTTTTTCCTCAGTCTAAACTTCACATAAATCAGTTCCCCTTTTGGTTTGTTTCCAACAGGCTTAATACCTCGTGGGAATAACCAGGTCCCAGCACTCCTCCCTCCCCAGCAAGTTGCTGCATTAGGGCTGATGATGAAGAGGTTTACGGGCACCAGCCCCAGACCCATGGGAGATGGCCAGGAGATGCCTCTGTGAGGTCTCGGCACAGAACCGGGAGAGGAAGTGGAAAAAAACCCAACCCAACAAATCAAAACTGCCCAAATTACTGCTGTGGCCTCTTGACCTCTTAAAAGTAATATGGTGAAATCTGAGGCTAGAGAGACTGGACATTTTGGATAGACGATGACATCTCCATCATGTAAGTTCCTAAATCCCAGAGGCGTGCTGCAGCTCTTCCTTTAAAGAGAACAGCAGCATGCAACATCCCTGCCAGTCTCCAGTCGGCTTAACCTGTGTCCCTGGGCCTATAGATAGGGATTTCCCTAAGCTCTCCCACCCATCCCAGCTCCTTCACACCCTGCCCCTACTGGTACACGCTGGGAGTAGTGGAAGAGGTGGATGAGATCTCTGCCCATTAGCAGACAAGGGGCAAATCCAAGTTTCTGGTTTCATTTCCCAGGTTTGGGAGAATTCCTGCCAACCCCACATGAGATGAGTACTGAACCCTGGGGGTAAAACTTTTAAGAGCTGGAAGCTTTGCCATCGGCATGGCTGGAGCCAGGTTTCATTTTTTTGGCAGCTAATTTAACTACAAAAGGATTCACTTCCATGAATCAACCAGGATAACTCTGCTGCAGCAGGAGGGCTCGACGGTCTCACAAGATCTTTTCCAAGCCATGTCACGTTTCCAGAAAATCAATCAGCCTTTGCCACGTATTAACACTCTCCTTGGCCAGTTTACTGTGCTTTACATCATCCCCAATGTCTGCCCACCACTTTTCTGTTCCAAAAGCTCCCCATGCTTACAAAGAATACCTTGACACAGCATGGATGATATGGTATGGCTTTCTGGAGCTGGACAGCCAAATCCACCTAGCTCTGGTTCGCTTTCCTTTTCATTTATTTTCCCCTCACCCTTGTGAAATAATTGACTCTCACTGAGCAGATGCGTTTGTAAACAGAGCCACATGGATGTAACTGTGAACATACACACTTCAGTAAATATTATTGTAGCATTTTTATGGTTTCTTTTCTGCTGAAGACACATGGAGGCATAGTGCAAGATGGTTTCAGAGCCTGGCTTCCTGACAAACCCAAACTATCCTGAAGACTAAATGCTACACAGGAATTCTGTGCTGACCTCAGCTTTGTCCTGAAGCCCCTGCTGCCCGACTCGTCTCCTTGATGTAGTGCCAGCAGCTGCTTTTCAGTGGCAGATATTTCATCAGGAGTTTGCAGACTGACCAAGCAATTTGAGAAAGTCGAGCTCTCTTTAAACTGCATCTGCCTATTACAGTAGAGCCACCGTTTCTCTGAAAGGAGAGCTGTTGGGTGGTGGCTTTACTCATACCAGAAACTGAGACTGTGTAACGATCCTGCTGTTTTTGTTTTCCACATGTAAAGAGCAATTGAATCTTTTCAATATAAAACGATTCACCTAAAAAGGAAAATAAGTACTGGAGGGTGTCACAAGAGAGGGCATGTCACACCTATGTGCCTCCTCCTTCAGGCTGCCTTAGGAAGGGTGTGAAGCAGAGCCTTGAGAATGTGAAGGAATAGGTGCAAACCACAAAATCTTCTCTGTTCAGTTTGGGTCCCTACTGCCAAAACGCTAAAAAAGAGTGTTCTCCCAGGAATTCCAGAGCTGGGAGGTGGCAGTTCAGAGAGACGCAGATATTTCAGGTTCCTCTGAGCTCTGACTCACCGCTACGCCACTGCCCATTCATTATTTTTCATTTCACTTTGATACCATTGTCCCAGTTACATTCACAAACACCGCAATCGTATCCTGTTTTGTTCTCTGACACCATTCCCTTCACAATCGCAGGAAGCCCATCAGGAAGCATTCATCGGGTGCTGTTATGTTTCCATCCGCAGAGAACAAAACATGCACTTTCAGCCCAAGATGACTTATTCCAGACTAAGGAAAAACAACAGCATGAAAGAATCAAAGCAGAGTCTCCAGGAGAGAGCGCAATATGTGCTTCTCCCCCTGAAACAGAGAAGCTCGATGCCTCTTACCTAGGGAATGCTTTGTGATGGAAAGGTTCAGCCAAAAGGAAATCCAAGGCACAATCCATCACTGACATCTACAGCGCGTATCGCAAGGTCTGGACACTATATCAGAGGGGGAAAATACAAGTCCAACACAGCTCTGCAGCTGAATCCTAAACCAGATGTGGCTTGAAATTTCAAGTGTTAGGGCTTGAGTCTATTTGCGTTCTGGGTTTGGCCTCGGTCCCCGGGTGATGTTTGGATTAAATCTGTGTTCGGGGTCTCAGTGCTTATGATATTCAGAGCATAAATTCAGTCGTTCAGTTAGGTTTGCTGTCAAGTGTAAGTATGGAGATAAGATGAAATGGGGGAGATGGTTCAGGACTCATAGGAACTGACTTCTTCCCCAAGAACCATATGCACATGCTCGATAGGGCACTGTGAAACTGTTATCTGCCTCTTAACACCAGCAACAAAATAAAAAGGCATTTACTGGGATGAATAAGTCCTGAGGTTGAGATTTTCAGAAAAGCCTGAAGTTACACAAATCCCATTCCCATTTCGCTGGGGTTGGGGCCCACAGTCCCTCTAAAATATTAGGTTTAAACCTCGTGAGACTGACCAGTCAAAAGAGGAGCAGCCAGCAACAATACTGGGGCCAGGTTTTACATTTCTCTTGCCCAGTGGTGCCATCATTGCCCAGCTAAGTGCTTAATAAAGCTGTGCATTGATGCCTTTGCAGAATACCCAGTCTCTGCTGGCTCCTTATCCAGTTCCCAACTGGTCTCCTCCACTTGGCAGTGGACCTGACGGCTGCCACCCTGCTGGGATGGCATGGATCTGTGTTTTTCTTGTGCACCAAGCCCAGCCCCTGCAGCTCCAGTGCCGAGATTGTTTCTGCATACGCCTATAGGAAAAGCAGAGATTTTGTGAACAAGCCTGCTCGTGGCATTCCAAGGAAAACAGCTCAGCAGGATTACACTGAGATACATTCTTTGTCAATCTCAATCGAGATATTTTAACAGGAAAACCCAGTTTACACCACTGGAAGTTCCCAGGGCCTTTTCATTTCTTTACAAAGAAACACTGATGTTTTAATTCTGATGCAAGAGAAAGGTCTGGGAAGGATTCAGGGATAGACATCACTCTTACCCCTTGGGCAAAACGTTATGGGTCCCAATCCCCTACTGTCACCTGGGCTAGAACCCAAAGTTAACATCACAATACAGAAAGGAGTTGACAAGGTGTTATTCTTCTGCATGATACCAAACACCGTGGAGAAAAGACTCCCTACAACACTCCTGGTTTTGAAACACTAAATTCTGAAAATACTAAAATAACTTCTGATGTCTGATGCTAATGCTGAAGACAGACAGACGGACTAAATATATACACTTGACTCCATCTCCAGTGTCCCATCTACTAGAGTCAGCCAGTGAATGCTGCCTTTTGACTAACTCAACTGCAGAAGATGTGAGAAGAAAGAATAAAGTCCCAGAAAAAAGGCTCTGTTTACAGCTGTGTTAATGTCCTCATGTCTCAGTTTGATGCCTGCCCCCAAAAGAGCTCAGATCTTGTAGGGTGCTCCAATGGCCCTGGAAGAAGGAGCTCATAGAAGTGACATTTTCCTAGGCAGAAGTAAAACTTACATCTCCTTAGAGGCTGAGCACAAAGCTTAACAAAATCTCTTATCAGTAACCATTAACAGAAAGTCTGTTGGTTTTATCAGCATGGTACTCAGAAAAGCTCTGAGCCTTGCTTAGATAAATGAGATCTCTTGCTACTGCCACCTCAAGAAGCCCGTACCCAGGGATGGTTCTCTACACCTGGGAGATCTCATGGCTTCTCCTTCCCAGCTGCCCTCAGCCCTGGTGAAGCAGTGTGGGGACGCAGAGGCCATGAATGAGTTCACAGCAGGGAGTTTCCAATGTGTTTCTGCATGGAAAGCAGGCAAGAAGCGGAGTACGGGCTCACGGTGTTTGGGGGGCAGCGGGCTAGGAGCCAATGCTGGCAGCAGTCACATCCCAGCTCTGAGACCAATTCAGGTAGGATGTTCTGCATTCCAGCATTGTTCTGGGATGGAGGTGATTCTGAAAACATATACTACACCCAAAGGCTGGTTAAGGGCTGATTCTGGCAGGTTTCTGTCATCTCCAGGACCTTTGCTCTGACCTCCACGTGATGCACTCCATCCCTCAGCTCACCTGCAAACCCCCACCTGTAGCAATTAATGTCATGGTTTGATTTTAGTGAGAATCATTAGCTCTGGCTTGATAACTGTGACATACGAAGCTGCCGGGCTCCTACTTTCATACTTTGTCTAATAGACAAAGCCAGTATCTCAGGGGTGTCACACAGGCAGATGTGAGGTTGTCACATTAATTTTACAGCATGGGAAGCAATGCAGAGCAACCACTCTGCTCCAAGCCACTTGATAGGGTGCAGCTAAACTACCCAGGCCCCTCCAAAAAAGCTTTGCTTTCTTATAGAGAGGAGGACAACCTTTGCATGCAACACTTTGTGATGTTTTCTGAGATGACTGCAGTCCATTTTCCTTTTGCTGAAGAGTTTCTTCCACTCAAAATCATGCTAACACAAATAAGAAGCAGGCCTCTCGGCACATCTCCATGTTCTTAGCAGAGCTGATATGACGGGTCTTATCTCTAACAGGGCAAGTCCCCAGAGCTGTGTTGAAAAGCCTTTTATCAGATGCAATTTAAAGCGAGTTCTTTCTGAGATGCAGTTCTGCAGCTCTGGCAGGAAAGTGGGGCTTCTGACTAAATCTCCTCTGGTTTTGTTTAGCACTGGGGTGAGGGAGTAGGACAAGGTCCTATTTGTGGGGTCGACAAGACAGGGCTGCTCCTTGCACCTTCCCTGAAACTATGCTCTGCTCCCTCAGTCAGAGGAAAACCCTGTCAAAAATGGCTTAACGATCTTCTAATATTTCCATGCAATTAAAGGCCACATCTGTCTCACAGACCCCGTCCTCCTTTGCTAATGTACAGACATGAACTAAACAGTCTGTCTTGTCGATCCGCCGGGTAACAAAGGGGCCTATTCATAACACGGGCGCTTTGGCTATTTTGTGTGTGTGAAATGAAATAGAGTTTGCATTTGGAGAATAACCTGTGTTGGAGCTAGCAAGAGATTTCTGCTCTAATAAATCAATCAGCTTCACCGGCTAATAAAACAGCCCCCCTCCTAATTCTGACTGTGCTAACCAGCCAGCCACCCTGCAGAGAGGCAACGAGGGTTTCTGTGCAGAAGTGAGAACCTATGCTAGCTTGCTATGAAATCTCTTAGGAGGATTAGAAAATAAAAGGTAACAGCTTGGCTGGAATTTTTCAAGCAGCTCAAGAGAAGGAGTTCTCTCCGGCCCGAGGAATGTGTGTGTCATCTCCGTGGCCTCAGCTGCACTAGTCAGTGGGTACATGTTTTACCACTGCCTTTAGCTAGCTCAAAGCCAGGTATGGTTCTCTTCTTTCTTTTTTGTTCTCAGTTCTTTCTGAAGAAACTGAGAGAGTGGTAGGGAAAAAAGGAAAGGAAAGGGAGAGGAAAAGGAAAGGGAAAAATAGAAAAATAAAAAATAAAAAGAAAAATAATAGGAAAATAGGAAAAGGAGAAAAGGAAAAGGAAAAAAGAAACAGAATAAGGAAAAGATAAAAAGGAAAAGAAAAATAAATAGAAAAAGAAAAAAAAAAGAAGCCAATAACCAGCCACCCTTCAAAGACACATTTCTGATTTGTTCCTGAACTTGAGGGCTTAAAAATAGAAAATAAATTGAGACATATTTTGGCACAGTCCCAAACCAACCCCAGCATTGTGTTTGCCCTAACTAAGGCTTTCGGGCAATACATATAGGGCAGCATAAGGAACACCTTACTGCCTGCTTTGCATCTTACTCAGAAATGCCTTGGGGCTGTTAAAGAATTTTTTTCTCTTTGCTGAGCCCAGCCCCTTGGCACACTGGTCCATATTTAGTCATGGTCCGTATCGCTGCAGTCTTAGAGCTTTCACAATACAAACACACTAATAACCTTCACACCTCAACATACCTCGTTTCCTCAGCTTTCAAGTGAACAGGAAGTGCAAAAAAGATGGTCCTGTGGTTTCAATACTACAGTGATATTTGGGAGATGTGGGCTCCGTCTCGGCAACAGAATTGTTTGTTCAACTCAAGTGAAAGTTTACTGTGTAAAACGAGGGGCAAAAGTGGGTGCCAGGGCCACAGGGTGCAGGGATGGACAAACCTAGAACTGAGGTCTGATATTGTTCTCCAATCCTGAGAAAACTACAGAGGCTGCGAGAAATTTTTCTCGTCCTGATGTTGGACAAAAAGTCACAATCTTTATCCAGAGAAGTCCACCTTAAGTGACCTGAAAAATTTTGTTTCAGATACTTTGAATGTTTCATTGCAGTTTTAAGCCTTTTCAGTTTTATTAAAATATTGCAATTGGCTTATGTTTCTAAATAAAGAGTGGTTTCAAAACAAAACTTGGAAAACTTGAGAAAGCACAAAGCAGGGCTTTCAGCAAATGAGAAACCTGTCAAAAATCAACCCTTCCACTGCATAGGTAGGGCTTTGATAAATTTGCATCTTTCTAATGAAGAGACAGTAAGTTGGAAAAGGTCAGACAGAATCTAACATGAATCTTCTTGTATACATGTGTTTGTATACCCTGATACAAACACAGGGTGAGTTCTGTTGGAGTTTACTACCACAGCAGCAAAGCCAGCAGAGGTTTTGCCTTTGTCTTTGGGGTGATGAGTGATTGAATATTCCTTCTAGGCGTTTAGGTATTTGTGCACTTAAATGCAAATGCAAGAATGGCTTTGACTCAAAGGCAAGAAGTATTCATATCTGTCCTGGCAGAAGTTCAATATCTAAGCAATTATAGCCTGTAGACTTTCAATGGTATTTTGAAGACTTTATAAAGACTCCTAAAGAAGCAATTAGAAATAAGTTAAGAAACTTTATTTAGTTCTTAACTCTGCCTGGTTTCGTTTGCCTGCACAGGTACCTCATTATCTTTAAGATTTGGCATTTTGATGTCACTGTGACCAAAACTACCCCAGATTCTTATCCTGGAGGGAAGCGGACGTGTCCAAGAGACACACGTAAGGACCAAATAAAAACCACAACCCCTGTCTGGGATACCTGACACAGACTGGGCTGAGCAACTCTTGCAAGTCTGGGGGTCTGATCTTCTTCCCCATCCTCAGCACTCAAGGGGTGCAAGCACAACATTGACCCTCATAAGGGACTGGTTCTTACAGGTTTGGAAAGGCACCATGTGAACATCCAAAGGAAGGAGCATGTCTTCCTCGTGTCTAGCAGTCACGTTCTTTATCAGAACCCTCTTAAGAGCAAGCAGTGCCTCTTTGTTAGCTGCCCTGTCAGCTCCTTCTGTTTCGTGATGATAGTGAAGACAATTTCTCTTCAATGGGGACAACAAAGAGATTTGAAATATCACTTCAGATGATGTTTATAGGATGAAGAGGAGGAAAGAAAATCAGCTCCTCACGCACAGTATAGCTTTGAGGGAGGGGGCCTGGGGTCAGTGGGGTGACCTGGCGACAAAAAACTTTTTAGAGCTGCTACAAAACAGGGGCAATAGTGAAAGTGACCTTTTGGGTTCAAGCACTTCAAAATTAATGGATGCAAAACCCTGCGTAAGAGCTAGGTATGAACAATCCAGAGAACACAGGAAGAGCGACCTGGTATTAACACGCACACGCTTACTCACGCAGCAGTGGCAGTTCTCAGAAGAAAGCTGTGAAGCGGAGATGGTGGTATTACAGCAGCACTTGGAGAGATTTTGGAGATATCAGGGCCTCTCTTGCACCTTGGAGCTGTATGCATTCAACTCTCCCCCCAGATTCATTCCTTTTGGTTGGGGATGAGAAGGTACCAACAGAAAAAGCAGAGGCTGGTTGGAAATATTCACTGACTGAAGACACGGGCACCAACTATTTGGCTACACTGTAAATATGGCATGAAAAATTTTGGCTTCTGAGGTACCTGTTAATCAACCACAAAAGGCACAACTGGAAGCCTGGCATGCACCAGTTAGTACAGCTAATGAGGGGTCAAAAATAACCATTCGTGTTGCCAAACCCCTACCTGCAGGTGTGAGAACAGACTGGAAATAGAGGTTATTTCCCAAAAAGAGCTGGTAGGGCAGTAGCTTACATCTGGTAATGTGCTAATGATACAGATAAACCTAAGAGTGGAGAAGCAGAGACCGTGGAGAATGCTCTCTTCTGTTTTCACAGGACACCTGGGTAGTCTCCACCAGCTTCCAGGGGCTATGGATTAGACCACACCACCAGCTCATGTCTCTGACTTCAGAAAAAACAATGAACTGTGGGGGAAGCAGATGAAAAAAAAATGAAATGGCAATGGTTTCATCTCCCTTTTGGTTGTCCTTTCTGCATCTCACCCTCCTGGAGTGGCCCATAGCTCTTCTGTCAGGTATCTTACACTGATGTAATGACAAATGTACTCTCCCCTGTTACTTCTTGCCACAGTAGAGGTAACATGTTTAAGAATGCCAGAGGACCTCAGGGTTAACCACCAGGAGAACAACTTTCTGAGTACCATCAAAGAAAACTGTTAGGTGGGTGTTGGTAAACATGTCAAAATATTGCCTGACTTTATCTGACATACTAAAGGTCAGGTTTAGGGGCAGATTTCACGCCACTTTTCTCACCTATGAAAACCTTTTCTTTAACCTGCAATCAAACAAGACACAAGGAAGTCATTCACTGAAGGTCCAACAGCACAATGCTAACAAAATCAGGCTGAGCGCCTAATTATTTGGATTTTCATGATGCTGCTTTAGATGCTGAGCGACAGAGTGACATGTAAAGCAAGATGTGTCATTTTAGGGATATCTTCAAGGGCATAAATATGATTCAGGCAAGCCAAACACATTTTCTCCTTCATGTAAAGCTTTTGAAAATCCCGCTCTCTGCTTTAACTCAGTTAACATAACAATGGCATGGAGGTAAAAATCTCACTAAGCAGGAGCAGGACCAGAGCACTGTGTCTCTGTTTCATTCATCAGGCCTTTTCTCTCTCATACTTGCCTGCTATTTCCATTTCCCTCCTTGCCTTTCACACGAAACAGATCCATCCCACACACCCACTCTGCCTCGTTTGTTCACATTCACAGGCAAATCACTTTACAATTATTTTTTTAAAAATGGGGTTTTTTTACCATTTTTTCTCTCTCTCTTTTTTTTAAAATCTTTTTCTTCTTTATTCCATGGACAGCAGCAAATGGATTAGCTATTGGGTCTCCTGGTTCCTTTCCCAACCTGGGTAGTTTCTCTTTCATTTGTCCATCTCATGCTATCACAGACAAATTCTCTTCTTTAACCATTTTCTTAGACAAACCAGAGGAACAATTTCTAATTGCTTCTACTGAGCAAGGATGGGATCAACTGTCTGATTAAAACTGATCACGTAACTTAAAAGTCAGACCCAAGCTTAGTAAATCTGGGTAATGTAAATCCAGGTTTGTTTTTCACTGTAGGAAGGGAATTTTTTTTAAGACTTAAGCAGTACAGTATCTTCTTTAGAGGTGCCCACATGCCTTTTTATATATGACCCTAAATTTCTGGCTTAATTTAAATAGCAAATCTAAGGCATTCAACGAGGAATCATACTCCAGGCTTTTAGTTTGTTCTGGGCAGTAAAAAGTGCATTGACAAGACTGGGGTTTTTTTAAATAAAATCCATTTGAACAAGTTAAAAATTGTATAGTTAGAGGAACATTCAGTCTAATCCTGTAAAGACTTAATTCATCCATCAGAAGTCAGGGGGCCTCCCTCTGCAATTTGTTTGCTTCCTTCTCCTTGTATTTACGTAACCAAGAAGCAGATGTAAGTATAACTTGTGCTTCTGTTTTCACTACAATAACAAACCCACTTAAACAAAATATACAATTCAGTGAGGAACGGGTGTAAAACGTTGGGGAAAGATGTTGCCTTTTTGCTCATCTCGTTTCACGGTCTGATGAGGTGTGTTTAATTGCCTTTAAGTGTGACAGTCAGAATTAAGAGCGTGCAGATATTGAAATAACCTGGGGGGAGAAACGGACGAGAAATGACTCATTACACTCAGGTCAACTCATCGATTTGCTACCACAAGAGTTTACCGTTACCCTGCCCTAAATTCTTTACCTAAAGAAAAGAATATGGCTCCATTCATTAGGGATGAGTGTTATGCTCTGTGGAACAAAGCACAGGTTATCTGGCAAATAATGCATTTGTTGAGAAAGAAAAAAAACCCCACGTTTGTATTCAAACCCAGAACACACTCGGGCCAGAGAAGTGGAGAAGGAGGTTAATGTATGTGTTACTATGTGGATTATAGTCACACCCTCACACAGATGCAAACCCTGTGCAAGCTGCAGTAAGAACAACAGGAAATGGCCTGGGGTATTTATAGCATTATTATGTTTATCCTGAAGTGATGTTCTGCACAGATTATTATTAAGTTTTTCGTGGGAGAGGACACAGCTTGTGTCAGCTGGAGATTTGCATCCACTTCACCCAATATGCTCTCTGCTAAACTTGCATAGCCCCCCACCTCCCCCCCTTACCTTTCTTTGCTTGTTAAGGGTTTGCTGTACATTCTAGGACTTCTCTGCAGTTGACAGGATGGGCCAGCCCCCCCCACCCCATGCAAACAAGAACTCTGCTACCTAGTATGTTTGGCCTAAACCTCTTTGCTTCACCAGATTTACATATCCACAGTGAGATGTCATGAGAGAAACACAAAACTCACACCCATCAGTGGTCCTGAATTTCTGAAAAATGCAGTTCCTCCTGCTACACCGAGTCAAAAACTTCTCTGGAGGGGTGTGTTTTGGGTCAGAAACAAATTGATGATACTCAAACCCTTTTGTCAGAACCCAGGGCTCACTCTGCAGGACAGATTAGTCCACTCTTGGGGTTCTCTTTGTTGAACAATCACTTCCATTGCCTTTATTTTCAGGTGGGCTAATGAAATACCTTTATCCCATTCCCCTGGGGGGGCATTCAGCAAAAAGAGTACTATTTTTCACAGGCTCCACCTTGCCATCTTTCTGCTGATCTGAATACTGTAAAGTGACTTTCTCTAATTCATTCCCATCATCTAAATTTGGCCTGAAGCTTGATAGAGACAAAAAAAAAACCCAAACCCTCCACATTTGGGAGATGAAATAGATTGTATAACAACTTGTATCTCTGTAGGGTAAGAAAAAAACTCCTCACCCACTCACAAAACCTATGTGAGCGTATATCCATCTATGCAGACCAGTTTATCTCAGTGAGAGATACGGAATAAGGAACATTAAAATAATAATGATAAGAAAGCCTAGCTCAAGAAGAAAAGAACCTGTTATTACTTCATTGTCAGAACAATTTTCTTTCTTATCTTAGTCACATCTCCTGAGGTTTGTTCGACTGATGAACGGCTCATCAGCAGCTCATGAACGTTCAGCTTTGTTTATGCCCCATGATCTCTAAAAACCTCGATTAAAAGCAATCAGAAAAATCCATCATATGACACTTTGGCCATTTACAGCCCATGACAGTTATTAGCAAATGTTAACCTTTCCTTTGAGAAAACAGAAGGAAATCCTGCTGTAATTTAAGCTTTCAAACATCATCCCTCTCTATCTCTGCAGTAAATCAGAGCATCACTGAGATGCCATTGTTTGGAAATATAATAAGTCCAGGGTTTGTCTGTTTAAAAAACAAACAGCAACAGAAAAGCATCAGGAAGTCCCTGTGAATGGGAGCCACGCTGCATTTCTCTATGTGCGCATTAATTAATGCAATTGAGCCAATATCCCCGCAAAGCTTGTTCCTCTCAATACTGTTCAAATCATTATCAGTTCTATTAGTGCTTCATTACGGTCGCACTGATCAAGACCAGATTTCCAGGGCTAATTTGCATCATATTCCGACAGGTGCTAGTCCAGGTGTCCTATTGTCATTCTGAATTAATAAACATGATTCAACCCCCTCCTTTTATCATTTGTGTGATAGAAGGAATAATAGAAAAGGAATAGGCTGGG
>VZTU01025218.1:329405-372009 GCA_013400835.1 Zapornia atra | reverse complement strand
TTGGTGAATCCATGTTGACTGTTCCTTNCGAACACGATCTCCCCTTGGTGAATCCATGTTGACTGTTCCTTATGAGCTTCTTCTCTTCCAGTTGTTTGGAGATGGCAACCAAAACAAGCTGTTCCATCACCTTTCCAGGGACAGAAATGAGGCTGACTGGCCTATAGTTGCTGGGATCCTCCTTCTTGCCTTTTTTAAAGACTGGAATGACATTGGCTATCCTCCAATCCTCAGGCACTTCTCCTGTAGTCCAGGAAAGCAACTCATGAGGAACTGACCAAAACCCCCATTCCCTGCCCCTCCCCGTGCCACAGTGGAAGGGGAAGAAGGGAGAGAAGTCATGACTAAAGTGAAGTCTGCTAAGAAGGGAGGGATGGGGTGAAGGTGCTGTAACACTTCTCATTATCCAACTCTGTTTTCACTGTGTGTGTAGTGTAGTGTAATAAACCTGACAGTTTTCTTCCCTTTATTCCATGTTGAGTCTGTTTTGCTCATGACACTGATTGTGGAACGATCTCTCTCCGTCCTTATCTCGACTCCTGAGCCTCTAAACAGGTATTTTCTCCCCTGTCCAGCTGAAAAGAGGAGTGGTAGAGCAGCTTTGGTGGGCATCTGGCCTCCAGCCAGGGTCAAACCACCACAGTATTATAAAATATTGTCATGAATGGCCTTGGCACAAAGATTAGGAACATATTAGCGAAATGTGTTGATGACACAGTTGGAGGCATTTTTTGGTACATTGGTAAATTACTGTGCAAGGAGTGGGAACAGATTATGATTCAAGAAAGACCAATTTTTAAGTCAGGAGAAGTAGAAATTTGATCGAATACAAGGAAATACAAAAACTGCTAATAATTTCTCATTTAAGTAGGCAGTTTATCAACTGGAAGTGTTCAGGAACAATGCCCCGTCTGTTAGGTTGATGGCCCAACTATGACATGTGACTGACAGGAAGACATGAAAAAGGCAAATGTGATCCTTATCTGAGAGGCAAGATATTTTTACAGAGAGAAAAAAATATTGAGTTCATTTTATATTAAATAATAAAATGACCCCTGGAATGCCATGCCGTAGTCAACATTATTTAAAAAATTAATTTGATCTGGATCAGGTGCACAGAACACATTCAGAGACTGGATGCTTGGCTGGTCAGGAGACTGGATACTAGAGTCATGAAGAGCCTATCTTGTTGAGCTGCCTAAAAGAGTCATACTGTCCATATGAGCAATTAGATAAGCTCTTAGATAAGAGGAATTTGATCTTCATTGCAAAATATAATCTTGGCAGTATGACAGCTAAAAGGTTTTTGAAGAGCAGACCAGGGAGTTACTAAACCAGCCTTCTGCCATAATAAGTGCAAGAAGACCAATTATATTTTGAAGGCTTGCCATCAGTGTGTGAGTAGATTTTTACTAAATGACTGTTTGCTGTAACAGGAGTTTGCACTTTGTGGACCTTGAGGCTTCTATACAGAACCTCGTGTTCTTTTTTTGCCTTACTTGCTCCCAAAGGAAAGAAAAAAGCTAAAAAGGAAAAAAGACATTTTAAGTTGTTTAGGCCTGAGCAATCTACTTTAATACAGATAGTTTGAAATGCTCCCCATGGCCTCAGTAAGCTTTAGGCAATGTTTAGATTCCCCTCAGGACCTAGTGGATTCACCTCTCTGCTTCGTTATGTAGGATTCCTACCCCTTGTTATAGTGCTCCTCTTGGTTCAGCTTTTCCTGGTAAAGCTCAAATAGTTCTTTGACTAGGCTGTGTTTAGGTACAATCTTGTAAGGGTTTGGAAGTCCTGTTACAATATACCTGATCCTTCTCTGATCAGACCTATGTCTGATCATGGTCTGCCTATGAAATCAGATGCGCCCTTGGCTTTTGCCTTTCCAAAATTATCTGCTCCCCTGTCTTTGCTTTCTTAACCTGACTCTATTCACTGTTGGTAACTGCCAGGTGGCCCCCAAACACACACTAGCCCAATTATAGCAGGACAGACAACTGCTCATCTAGAGGAATCGCACCAGTATGGAACCTTACCAGTCAAATTTGGGATTCATAAAATCACATTTAGAAGAATATGTGTAAGGCAGAGACACATCCACAGGTTCACTTTCCACACATCGCAGACCAACTCCAGCAGAGACTGGGAAAGTAACCCTAAGAGATGCCCTCCTAAACTGCAATGCCAAACTCACCGGAGTGCCACTGCAGGCATGCGTACACTGCTCCCCAAACATGGTTTACTTCATGCTGTTTGGAACAATTGTCCTGTGCTTGATTTACATCCAGGCTGCTGCTGGCTTCATCTTCCCCTCCTTGGGCTGTGGGCAGGGTCTGCATGGGGGCTACTGCTGTCCTGGTAGGATGCTGTGGCTGCAGTTTCTGTAGCCTGTTTTCAAACTGAGGCTGTGCAATGCAAAAGGTAACCAACAAACACATGTCAAAATTGAAATAAAATCATACAGGAATGGTTTGGGCCTCTGTTAGCACCATGAAATATTATCCAGAGTGAGTGTGGTTGAGTCCTAGACCTGCTACCTAGCAGTTGTGGATTGAACTTTAAGATAAAGCTATATAGAGAAGTTGGATTTAAACTGAACATAATTGATCTCATTCATTTCTTAAATTCAAAGTAACTGTTTGACTGGTTAGGCAAGCATATGCACAAGAAGAAAAACAGTACCTTTAATTATAAATATACAAACTCAGAAATAATTTTGAGTCTTAGCTGCAGTCTCAGAATACTTCCCTATAGGAACTGTGTAGTGCAACTTAAATGCTCTGAGAACTCTTCATGTTATGGAAACATATCTAGGACTAGTGTGTTGCATAGTATTTTGGGGAAAAAAAATGTGTAAAGTAACTCCTTTTTTCCCAGGTAAAATGCCATCAGAACATAAGCTGGTCTATTTCCAGGATCCTGAAATGCGATCTACATCACCAAATTTCAGTTGTGTTACTAATACTGGGATCCATGATCAGTTTAAAAAAATAATCATGTTCACACTTGATGTTTACCTAAGAACTTCAGTATGAAGCGTTCTGGAAAAGCATATTGGAAATCTCACAGTTATAAATGTTTCATTTATAAACTAATTTTATGCCTTCTCCATACTTTTTCATATTCAGCTATTGGCAGTTACAACACTTGCAGAGTGAAAGCTGGGAACTGTGGCAACTAGATAAAGAGCAGAGGGGACTTTTCACACCTGTAATGGTAGGGAAGGCAGTCTGGGCTTGTGGGATGAATATGGCTAGAAGACAGAGAATTAGACTGCAGTTACGTGGTTGATTGTACCATTTCTAAATTTCCAAATTCACCTTCCATCCCTTCCAGGTGATGAGGAGCTCCTGTTTCTCACAGCTAACATTAAAAGCATAGCTCAGTACACTGGTGGTACTTGGTTGGCATTTTTAAAAGTAGTTTAACACTCTTATAGAATAGAAACTTACCTGCTTCATACGGTTCCATCTCCCCTGCCCCCTCACTCCCCCCTTTTTTTTTTCTTTTAATCACAGCTGTTGCAACTACTATTGTGATTTACACCTTCTGGTACATCTTCTTATTCTGCAGCCTGTGTTCATTTAGGGACAGGACTGTCATTTACTAGATGTCTACAAAATGCTCACCACAGAGACTTCCCTGAGGACTTCCAAAATCCTTCTCATTCCCTTTCCTATAGTATCTAATAATGAGCAAGAGTCAAGACCACGATTTTTCAGCAAATTCCATTGCTATGGAATCACGATATACACGAGGCCCTACTAATATCTGAGTATTTTGTACATAATTTTGTTCCTAGACAACTGCACACAGGGTCAAGTGCCTTGGGAGTTTAGATCATTTTGTTTCCTATGCATTATCTAAGTGAGGAATTACATTAGGAATTGCATAGAATGCCTCCCACATTATCAGGAAGCATCTGGAAATGTGACCTATATTTGAGAATGAAGTTCTCTGCACTGAGTTTCAAATGTGGAAGTAATGCTTGTTTGGACTATTTGTCACCGGACTTTATCTGATCTATTTTTTTATCATCTAAGATGCTACTTTAGTTTTTCATTTTACACATTTTCCCATTGCTGTAATCTCCACTCTTACATGTTAAAAGATATCTGGATCATTGTTCTGAAACAAATTCATTAAACTCTCTCTTTTTTTTTTAACACCAGACTTGACAGTGGACTCAAAGGACAGCAGGCCTCTTTTTTACTTCACACAAGTCAGAAAAACTCTATTGAAGTTGTTGGAGATTCATAGATTTGCACAAGCTTGTTCTTTTATACCCTTTTTGTCTGGAGAGTCCATCACAGCATTATAACATAGCAGCGTTGCTGTAACTACAATAGCCTAAGGCTGTATGTGATGCAAGGAGGTAATCTCTTTCTAGACCAGTTGATACAGCTAGCTGCCCTGATTTCAGCTGAGATAGAGTTAATTTCATTTGAAATAACTGGTACAGTGCTGTGGTTTAGATTTAGGATGGGAACAATGTTGATAACACACTGATGCTTTCCGTTGTTGCCGGGTCGCTGTAGCACCTACACTCAGTCAAGGGCTTCTCAGGTTCTCGGGTCCTGCCAGGCCCAGGGGGCGCTGGGAGAGCACAGCCAGGACAGGCCCAGGCTGGCCAGAGGGGCCATTCCCTGCCTTAGAGCCTCGTGCTCTGTATAGAGCTGGGGAAGTGAGCTGGGACGGGGAGTCGCTGCTTGGCAACACACTGGGCATCACATTGTTGGGTTTATTCCCTTCTGGATGTGGTGAGCAATTGTATTTGTGCATTACTTGCTGTTGCTGCTGCTGGTGGTGGTTATTATTATTGTTGTTGTTACCATCAATATTAATATTATTTTCTTCCTTAGTTGCTGGCTGTCGCTATCCAAACCCAGACATCTTTGTGTATTACAGGCTTTGTCTATAATGCATAATCTAAAAAAAGGCATGGTTTTCTAAAAGCTATGCCTAGTGCTTAAGGGTAGCTCCTAAGCAATGGTTTGCTCTAGAACCAGTGAACACTGATCATTTAATTGTTTACTAAGCATTTCTGGATTGGTGTTAATGGGATTTGTGTCTCCCACTGAATTCACACTGTGCTTGTTCAAACATTTCCAATCTGTGGTGCTCCCTCTATATTACCTTTTCTTCATATTCTGTGTTCTGGAAGCAGTTGTCTTACTGTATCATCTGACCATCCTCTTGTCAAAACTCATCAGAATAAAAATATTAGTGTTTTTGTCCCCAGGGCTAAGAGGAATCTTGAAAAAAGCCTCCAGAGTGTTTTGTCTCAGAAAGTACCTTGGGGTACCCACAGGTGACTGTGGTGTGCTTCTAGGGAAAGTATGACCAGATCACAGAATCATAGCATCACAGAGTTGGAAGTGACCTCTAAAGGCCATCTAGTCCAACCCCCCTGCAGTGAGCAGGGACACCTTTAACTAGATCAGGTTGCTTAGGGCTTCATCAAGCCTGACCTTGAATGTCTCCAGGTCTCCATCACCTCTCTGAGCAACCTCTTCCAGTGTCTCACCAACCTCATAGTGAAGAAATTCTTCCCAATGCCTAATCTAAACCTACCCTGCTCTAATTTAAAGCTATTGCCCCTTGTCCTGTCACTACATGCCCTTAAAAACAGTCCTTCCCCAGCTTCCCTGTAGGTCCTGTTCAGGTGCTGGAAGGCCACTGTAAGGTCTCCCCAGAGCCTTCTCTTCTCCAGGTTGAACAACCCCAACTCTCTCAGCCTGTCTTTGTATGAGACAGATCTGCATATGATTTCCCAGTGTCTCACCTGTTCTTTCAAGACACCAATCTTACCATTTCATCAATTCAAATACCCACCCTTAAATTACTCAAAAATGTTTGTTCCAGTGAAAGCAGAGTGTGCTCTCTGTTTATCAGGAAAAGGCTGGCTCCTGGAATGTGGATTGCTCTGAGTAAGAACCATGGAATGAAAAGCTGAGTCCTTCCTCAAAAGCCTGCTTGCTCACTTTTCTTTTGCTTTTCAGCTCCAGGAGGATATCGACAACATTTGCTCCCTCAGAATTGCTGAGCTCTGCATTACTTTGAAAAAAACCCCAAACAATCCTTTGTTACCGAAAAATACATCTCTTCAGTTAGAAGGAAGCAGTAACAGCACAGAGTTTAAAGAAATACTGCATTATAAATAGGTTGTTACGATATTTGAATCTGTAACTTTTGAGAATACAGTTTCTTGTTCTTCAGTGAAAGATTAAAAGGGAAGGTTCATAGCACTGTAAGAGCAGACCCAGATAATTAGCATATTTACATTTGGGAAAGTAACAGTCCTGTGTAGCAATTTAAAACACTTTCCTCAACTAACAGAAACTGTCAGCCTAAAGGAGATGTTCCAAACAGCTGGCTCAGTTACAGAAAAGCAGGCTTCTCAGGAACTTGTCAGTTCACATCAGACCATTTCAAGATAGGACTGATCTTCCTGGTGCTTCGTAGGCTGAGATTGGAGATTGTAATCTTGCAGAAAAATTATGAGGAAGCCACAGAAATGATAAAATCTGGGGGAGGAAAGTTGTGGCAGGGTCTGGATGGTAAGAAGAGTTAGTTCCCTGTGACTGCTCCACCTCTTTCAGGAGTTGATTCAAGTTATTTCTCCTGTTTCACAACTCGCCTTTCTGCGGGGCTGCTGGCGGAGGGCCAGCATTCCAATTAGGCACAAGCTGGAAGACGGCCTACAGGTCAATGCCTTTCCCTGGACACCAAAGGCGCCGTTAAGATAAAATCTTAACTGCATTCTGGCCAAGCTCAGACTGCAACCATTATTTACTCATTCCTCAGCTTTCACGCAGCTGGGTTTGTACATCTGAAAGTTGGGAGATGGTAACGTGTGAAGTCTGAGCGAACTTCCTCATATTGGACACAACAGGGAAGAAGCTCTGTGAGGAGAGGGGGCAAAACTGGCAGTGAAAGGACTCCCTTATGCAGAAGACACCTCAGTGGATGGGGCTCACATGACAGAAGTAATTTCCATCTTTACAGCACATTGCTTTGCCTAAGCGCTAGGAAGCGCCTCAAATAACTTTCTCACACAACTGCCATGGGCAGTAAGAAATCAGCATTACTCTCAGACAGCAATATGGAGAGAGATGCTTCAAGCCATGATGATAGAGCTGGGCCTGGATACTCCAAATATCCCATAATGAACCCTTGTCCACAGCTCACAGTCACATTTTCATTGAACTGAGTGGGCCATGCAGGTACTCACAAAGACTCCACGAACTGACTACCTCTGTAAAACCATAAACCAGCACGATTCCCACCTAGCAGAGAGGGAACCAAAGTGCAACTATATTTTGTCACACAGGAAATTCATGGATAAGGCAGGAACTGAACCAGATGTTTGAAGATCTGGCTGAGTGCCTTAAGCACAAAATAATGCTTTTACCTCAGATAAGTGCTCTAGACAAAACTGCTCTTTCTCACCTTTTATGATCTGGTTTAGTAAGGAGAATAGAGTAGGATCAAGAGTACACTGGTAACCCGAAGCCTACTCTGTGATAAGAGACCGTGCTTTGATTACTAAGGAATGTCATTTTGCTTTTACTTAAATCAGGAAAAAAGAAGAAAAAAGTGTCTGTTTTCTGGAGATGATTTCCAGGCTTGGATCTGCTTTCCTCCTTTCCCTCTACAAACTCCTCTTTTTCTTGATATATCTTTTCTAAAATTACTCAGGCTCAGCCCGTATGGATGGCACTGGATAAACTGCTTAAGCTGCTTTTCAAACACTGGAAATTGTTGTGCAGACTTGATAGGGTAACTACATGGCTCATCCACACTTCTTAGCCTGCACTGGGAAGAAATCTCATTTCAAAGCATCGTTTCTCTCAAACATGTAAATAAATTTGACTAGAGCAGCTGTGCAGAGAAATACTGTCATCTCCTCACCCCTCTGCATGCAACCTGGCCCTGATAATTAGCCTTGGCTCCCATGGGAACAGAAATGTGCTGCCTAAATGATTGTTCCTGTTATCCGGGTTTCCTACTGTGCTGGGAGTTCTTTGCTTTAATTTCATTAACTGCCTTAAAGCTCAGCCATGTGCAAAACGTCATCTTGTTTTTCCAACAAAATCTGCGCTAAGGTAAAGCAGTTGTTTAACAGACAAGTTACGGGGGTGAAGCGAACGAAGAGCTGCACGACAGGTTCTTTGTGTGAGTGAGTGCCAATTCAAATCTATTTAACTACTGTAAATTGATTTGAAGGCAGCACCAGATGTGCCACTAGATTTCCATTTATTTCTCACAGAAAGTCAATGAAATGCGTGTCGTCTGGAAATCATCCCAGGGAAGCAGATGTGATGTGTTTATCGAGGCTTTGACTAAGGACCAATCCTTGGGGCCTCAGACAGAAGTTAAGGGTGCTCAGCATCTCCCAGGAGACGCCCAGCACCATGGTAGGCCACAGTGTAGGGGGAATCTGCTTTCTGTAATACGACGTAAAGTCAAAAAGCCTTTTGAATAATTCTATGAATGGAAGACCAAGACCAAATCAGACATTTAAACTGTAATAATCCTTTCCTACTGAACCCAGATGAGACTACTTTGCTTCAATGAGCAACATCGTAATTCTCCAGTTCAATTTTCTTTTCTTTTGAATAGTTCATTTCCTGTAGCCATTTTCTATGGTCTCAACATTTACAGGAAACCTAACTCGTAAGGCATCCCAGTTGCAGGGAGTTTCTGCTGCTCACAGAAAGGTACTGAAAGGTACAAAAGTTCAAACATACTCAGCTGCAGATGAGCTCACCCGTACCAGTTCTTTGCAGCTGATTATAATAAAAACACCACCTCCCATGTGACCAGCTCTTGCCATTGAAAAGCAATAATGTCATCTCCGGTGGGATCCCGGATGACATACAGCTAGTATTAAAACACAGATATTTCTCCAGATTTCTTTGCAGCCTGTAATTTCCTTTAGTGTAGCCACTATGTGACGGAGCAGACTTTAAAGAGGGTAAGGGAATAAACACTCTATTAATATTAAAGGGCAAAAAGAAAAGATGACCACCTCAGTAACAGTCTGTATTGGCAGTCGGGGTAAACACATGGGAGTGCACTGATGATAAGAGTTGATTTTTATTCTTATTTATTTTATAGGAAAGTATACGGCTTTGAATAAAATATAATTGATAAAAACGGGTCTGGTCAAATAGTCAGTGGAAATCCTAGCTTCCTTGGGTATTCGATCAAGCCATCAGAGCATTTAGATGTGTGTCTGTAATACAAGAAATTTGCCTTTCTGTGCAGGAATGCTATTTACAAGATATTTCACAGACTTCTGAATTCTACTGTGCTGGGTGGCCTCAAGGAAGAGCAGAGGCATTCCTGTGAGAAGAATAAAAGGCAAAATACTTGCTGAGTAGCTGTCCTTGCTCATTATAGATGGGCAATTTCTTGCCTAGCTTTTAATTTGTGGCATTCTCTTCTTCCTTTCCGGAAAAAACCCGACCATTATATTATGCATATTTGTCACGAAAGAGGAGATGAAATATTGTTACTCACAAACAAAAGAATTCAGATATCCTAAGGAAGATCAGATAAGGATTACAATATACCCCAGAGTTTGCTTGAGACAACCAAAGCCATGGGGAGGCTATGCAATTTCCAGATGCTCCTCTCAGCTAGATTCCACCACCGGGCAGTGAGATGTGTTGTAATAAAAATGTAATATCATCCCTCATGGTTTTAAGAACCCATCTCCCCTCTCTCTGAGCAGGCAGCGTTTACATAAAGCTAAGAAAGGAATCTCTTCAGAAATATCCCACCCAACCTAAAGAGTCTAGATGCAATAAACATTGTTGGTAAATACTCACATTGAGTCGCAGACAACAGATTTTAAAAATAAACAATACTGTTATTTTAACAGAGCAAGAGGAATTGCTAGCATTGCAGACTAACCAGTGCCTTGGAGATTGCTGGATAGGCATTGCTTTATCTTCACAAAACCCAAACAGGCCTTAGAATGTGTATTAGCTGCTGATAGTTTCAATCGCTTCCCTGAAGCCATTTATAGCTCTTCCCAGCTCTTTATTTTCACTGAAGAGACATCACTGGGCTAAGTGGGCCTGAAAAGGTACATGACTTACGGTGTACCATCCCCTGTGATTTGTTAGGATTACTTTTAAGAGGCTGCAGAAAGTGCAGAGTGGGCCTCCACTTGGCACGTAGCTCAAAATGTGAGGAGGAGAGATGAGGCATTTGAAAAGAAGTCTTCAAGGTACCTTACTGCTGCCAAGAACATCAATGCCAAGGCAATGATTACCAGGGTCCTTCAGAGATACACATATAAAATTCTGTCTATTACGCTTCTCCATAGATCAGATACTCTTACTGAACAGACTCCTTTATACCCATGTGATACCATACTCTTTTTTAAAAATTGCACTTACTGGCCATGGCATAAACTGCTAGAACATCTTGCTAGAACATGGTTACATGCACTAAATATTTGTCTTCAATGCTGTGATATAGAGTGGTTTGATTTATGCTATTGTATGCATTGGATTGGCTTGAATACCAATAACACACCTCTTACAAAGTGTATTGGCTTGCTTGAAGTTGGTCTTGTGTCTGTGTTTCATCCTCTAAGAGTGTTCTGACCCAACTAGAACTGAAATCTTATTTGTAGTTAAGGTAGCTAATTGTCTAAACTGTTCTACAATAAATAATTATGATTTTTTGGTTCTGTATGGTTTTTAATTTTCTATCCCATACTTTTAAATTAAAAGAAAAATAGCTGCCATGTATGTACACAATCAATTTGGTATGGTTTCCAAAAACAGTTAGCTTTGATCTAATTTAATTCTAGTTATACCTGAAAATCCCACCTGCCATGAGTTATTTTTGCTCTTTCCTGCTTGTGGAAGAAAAGAGGCATACAGGCTGGGGCAAACAAATCACTAGTTGGAAATTTTAATTTGTTACACTTCTCTCTTATTTTCCTACGGAATAGCTGACACCCCTTTCCCCAGCCCAAAAAACAACAACCCAGAATCTACAAAGAGACATCAGTGAAAGATCAATTTTTTCGTGACAGACCCCAGGAAGAAGATGCTGCATGCAACAAGTTTAAGAGATCTTCAGACACCTCACTAAATGAAAATAGTACACCAAAACCAAAGTGACAGAGTGACATGGCGGAGCATTAGCAAGGAACACAGTAGGCAACTCTAAAGGTGAATCTTTCCCAAACCAGCCAGATGTGATCCCTTACCAGTTAAGAATACAGAAAGGCTGAGCCATGAAAGGTCTTCAAGTCTTGTAATGGGAAATCTGTCCGTACATCTCAGGAAACTGAAGGCTCTTTGAGCACTGAACTCAATTAAAAAAGGTTTTATGTAAACTAACCTGTGGGTTAGGAGAGAAGTACAGCAAAGCAGGAAGAATGATGTTGCCTCAAAATCTATCTGGTGGAAGATATTATTGATTATAATCTTTATTTATAGTCTCTCATTTTGTTGTCCAGACCTGGAGTCCCTGTAAGGCTTAACAAAGCTCTACCTAGTTGCTAAAGCAGTGGTTCTACAGCTTCTAAGCTTCTCACCAGTACTATTCAATATATTCATTGATGACCTGGTTGAGGGAATAGCGTGATTGAGTTTGCTGATGACACGAAACTGGGAGGGGTGGCTGACACACCAGAGGGCTGTGCTGCCATTCAGCAAGACTTAGACAGGATGGAGACTTGGGCAGGGAAAAGTTTAATGAGGTTTAGCAAGGGCAAGTGTAGGGTCTTGTATCTAGGGAACCTCAGGTACCAGTATAGGGTGGGGACTGGCCTGTTGGAGAGCAGCGTAGGTGAGAGAGACCTGGGTGTCCTGGTGGACAGCAGGATGACCATGAGCCAGAAACGTGCCCTCGTGGCCAAGAAGGCCAATGGCATCCTGGGGTGTATTAGAAGAGGTGTGGTTAGTAGGTCAAGAGAGGTTCTCTCCCCCTCTACTCTGCCCTGGTGAGAGTGCACCTGGAATATTGTGTCCAGTTCAAGAAGGACATAGAACTCCTTGAAAGAGTCCAGGGCAGGGCCAGCAAGATGATTAAGGGATTGGAACACCTTTCTTATGAGGAAAGGCTGAGGGAGCTGGGCCCCTCTAGCTTGGAGGAGACTGAGGGATCACCTTATTAATGTTTAGAAATATGTAAAGGATGAGAGTCAGGAGGACGGAGCCAGGCTCTTCTCTGTGATATCCACTGATAGGACAAGGGGTAATGGTTGCGAGCTGGAGCAGAGGAAGTTTCATGTGAATATAAGGAGGAACTTTTTCCCTGTGAGGGTGACAGAGCACTGGCACAGGCTGCCCAGAGAGGCTGAGGAGTCTCCTTCTCTGGAGACATTCAAACCCTGCCTGGATGTCTTCCTGTGTGATTTAGTCTGGGTGACCCTGCTCTGGCAGGGGGTTGGACTAGATCTTTCCAACTCCTAACGTTCTGTGACTCTGTGATTCTCTGAAACCCACCTCATTTATAACTACTTTTACTTAGAAGGTGTTGACTACAGTTTTGAATTTCTGGTTGTAAAAATGTGGGAGCAGACTTTTTTTCAGGTAGCCCCATGCTGCCTGAGTTTGCTGAACTGGGCCAGCCTGGGTATGGCAGCTAGGAACAGCTTAGAGCCTGGATCA
Source organism: Zapornia atra (assembly GCA_013400835.1). Classification (NCBI taxonomy): domain Eukaryota; kingdom Metazoa; phylum Chordata; class Aves; order Gruiformes; family Rallidae; genus Zapornia; species Zapornia atra. The sequence goes on along the minus strand of VZTU01025218.1, from coordinate 359,365 downwards.
CGTATGGGGATGCAGTGGTTCTGAGGAAATCCACCCAGAATCAATGCAAAGGATGAAATAATGAGGAGTTTAGAGCAATTCACTTCTCCTTAAGAGCTAGGCAGTAAGTAAGCTCTACCCAACTAGAACTAAACCCCTAGGTAGAAAGGAAGCACCAGCCACTTCCTATGATCATCCTTTGGGAACAGGATTGCCAGGATTCTCTCCACCTACCTGCCTGGGTCATATTTGCTTAAGGTAAGATACAATATCTTTTAGGACAAGTTATCCTGTGTGCTTTCTAACGCTAGTGCAGTCCCATGATTTCCCACCTTGGTCAGTACATGGAAAAGCAACACTAAAACAAAGAGCAGCACAGAATATTCATCTGCCTGTCAGGCTCACGTTCAACTTCTGTATGAAATGTCAGAGGGTCTTCCAGGTAAAAGGTCCCCTGGAAGGAAGAAAACAGGCAGCTTTGTAAATGGGGTGATGATTAGAGATTTCTGCCAGTGATGAAACTTTGCTTCACTGCAAAGCATTCAGTAATGAGTCCAGGCATTCCACTGGGAGGGAGGAAACTTCCGTCGAGTTCAGATGCTGGGTGAAGAAAGAAGGAAAAAGGTATAGCAGCTTGTGCGGGGACAGTAGTCAGGCTAGGGGTGCTCTCTGCTGGTGAAGAGCACGCACTGCTCTAGAAGTGCCTGCGTACGTGGGCGAAGTGATGCTTGGATGGCATGCGAGCTGTTTTACTAAACTTGGAATTAAACGGGCGCTGTAATAGCTATACAGACTAAAATATTGCCACTGTTGAAACGAAATACTTATCATTTAACTTCCGTGTGTTTCTAAAATCTAGATTTTTATCTTTAGACTTCAGCTGCTTCAGGCAAATTCAGCAGCTTAATGTAAACATTCTACCGTTACTGTATATGCAGGGAAATGTTTTCCACTGGTAATAATTCTTCTCCATAATTTCTTTCTTCTTGAAAGAAAATTCCATGAATTTCCAGTTAAATGGGAATGTGAGTGGTCTGAATTGGAGCTGCAAATTCAGATGCCATATTGAAGAATGTTTGAAAATGGGCTCTGGGACAGCTATAATCCATTTGCTCTTTAAAATCACATCCCCTCACCCCAAAAAAAAAAAAAAAAAAAGAAAAGTGCTGATCTATTTTATTGTATGACAGCAGTAGTTTCAACTGCTTAAAGATGGATAGCCATAGATTGATAGAATTATAGAGTGCTTTGTGTTGGAAGGGACCTTTAAACCTCACCTCGTCCAACCCCCCTGCAGTAAGCAGGGACATCTTTAACTAGATCAGGTTGCTTAGTGCTTCATCAAGCTGACCTTGAATGTCTCTAGCGATGGGACCTCCACCACTTTTCTGGTCTCACCATCCTCATCATAAAAAATTCATTCCTTTATCTAGTCTGGATCTGCCCTCTTGATAGTTTCAGATCCTAGAGATTCAGTCTTACGTAAGGTGAGGATAAGAAGATAAATATGCTCAACATTTAATCTTGTGTAAAATAATAACAACTGTGTTTGTGTCTCACAGAGCCATGGCTGGACTAGGTGATAGGTAAAGACAAGAGTGTTAAAGCTTTTCTAAAATTTATGTAGCAAAGTGGCCAATAATTTCTTACTAACTTTGCCTGTAAATCTCGAAACATATCTCTCTTGCAGTGACAGGTTCTTTGCCCAGGGTTGTTTTCCTTCTGACACCCCCCAGTGTAAAGACAGGGAGAAATTCTTGCCAAAAATGTCTTCCATGAGGATGCAAGTCCCCAGTATGTTGGCTCTGTTCTGTCCTTTCACTGTGCCCACAAGAATTAAGAAGGGTACAAGAGTTTGGGGGCAGCACAAGGGGTCCCTCCCCAAGCTCTGTCTCCAAGAAGAGGGACTTCTGTGTATGCGGGAGGATGTGGCCTACTACACAGGGCTGCTCCAGGTCCCTGGAGCCCAAATTACTGAGCAGAAAGTGGGGTGCTGGTGGCTATGCGATCTGGAGGGCTATATGCTCTTTCCAGAACTTGCCCAGCTGGTAGGGGTGAGGTTTCTGCAAAAAAACTGGGGAGGTGATGCCTGTCCCTTCTTCTCTTGGATAAAAGTACTTATGATTTTCACTGCTTCCTGTAGTATATCACAGCCTCTGTTTGCTGTCTGTGCTGTGAAGCTACTCTGCTTGGAGTGCCCCAGCTCCCCCCGCTCTGGCCTCCATCTCCCAGGTGAAAGCTTTGTATCCCTCACTGCTTTGTCTGCAGCTGACATAATAGCTGCAAACACCTGTCTCGCTCACTATCCAGTTCACTGGTCAGACCCCTGCCCTGAGCTCCTGCTCACTTCCCACCGCCCATGTCAAGTTCCTTTGTCTCAAAGCGCTGTATTTCCCCATCTTGCACGTTCCTCTGGTCCCCTCTCTTTCTGGACTCTCCCCACATACTCTCCATATGGACAATAATGAGAATTCAGACCAGAGTTTGATTGCCAAGCAAGCACAGCATCCTCTTTTACTGCAGGAGGACCCAGTGTTGGCTATAATTGGTCAAGGTTTTGTTCTCTGGTTCAACTCACATGTTTTCAGAAGCTTAATGTAACATCTCGCTTGCCACACAATTTATTGCTCCCACACAATATATGGTAGTTCTCTCAAGTGCCTTCAGCACCCTCCTCTGTAGCTTTTGCTCTGCTGTGATCTGGATGCCTGCATATTCACTGCTTTAATTTAAAAATCCAGGTCTGAAAGACAATCCACTTTAAGCAAAACAAAAAAACCTGGAAGCAGTATCATGCCTATAGAAGCAAACACTCGGTTCTCTTTTAGCTTCTGTCTTAGCAGGCAACCCAATGGCCAGCATTTATTTAAACAAAGATGCTTGCAAAGGTCTTCTAGGTAAGGCTGGTGATGCTTTTTGATAGGTGAGGGTTATGCTTGTGTGGTCCTCTCCCTTATTTTACTTGTGTCCTCACTAAGTGAATAGCGGAGCACCAAGTCAAATGGTGTTTGCAGAGCTCAGTGTGGTCACCCCACTAAGTGCCTCCATGGAGTAAAGTAACGGTAGTACTATATATTCATGAAGAACAACAAAGGAGTCTCCAAAAGACATTAGGAAGTGTCCTGCAGTGTCTTGTTTAACTGAAGGAGTAAACTGCAGATGCGACAGAAGGGCACGGCACACAGGCAGCATTCATCACAAACAGATTGCTCCTTGTTTTACCTAAAGTGGGATCTGGAAAGTTTAAACGTCCCCCTCTCTCCTGGAAGGCTTGGGTCACAAAGTCTGTTGTGGGACGCTGCATAGAGACAAAGAATTTACAGCTAGAGTCTCAAGCACAGTGGCCTTGCTGGTCCTATTGCTGAACCAGTGGAATGACTTTAACTCTTTTCCTGACGTTTGATGCGTGGCTGGGGTACAGGTTTAGTACTTTGTTCTACCTTTCTCTGTGGCAGCCCTGTTTCTTGCCATCCTTGGGAAAGATTCCGTGATGATTGACAGATTCCCAGCCCTGTCTGTGGGAATCATGGCAGCACACCAGGGCTGATGAAAAAATGAAAGATTCAAAGGAGGAGTTGCCCGTACCGTGATGCAGTATTAGACTATCAGGCTTTTATTTTTTCTTACTTGTATGGAGGTTTCTGAACTATACTGCTGCCCAGAAATAGCTGTAAACTACCACCAGGACAGGACGATTTACCCTCCTCCTCAGAGTAATCCAGAGAGTGCATGAGATGACATAAAGCACTTTCCTGTATCCTTAAGCTGTGTCTGCACTGAACAGCATTACACCCTGAGGACAGAAAGTGAACTGGTGAAAATGTCATCTTTGTTGTGTTGGCTTCCCAAGGAAAAAAAAAACCAACCCACTAGAGGTTATCAGAGGCACAATTTTATTTTTAGAGTACTCTTGTTCCCATGAAACTCAAGAGAATTTTTATCTTTGATTTGAATGGGAACAAAACATAGCTCTTCGGGAATGACTTCTTACACTACCCAAAAAGAAATATGAATAGGCAAACCTGTGGAGTATATTTTCTCCAGAGAATTCCCCTTGAAGAATTGTATCTATAGACAGAAGTGCTTATGCCACTACTGAGACATTATTTTGTCATGCTGTTAGTTTTATAGGGTATAAGTTTGCAGTTTCTTCCAGTGCTTATTAAAATTAATAGGAATTGCAAGTTTTTTAGTCAGCACAGGATTAGAGGAGTGGGTGCTCTTAGCAGAGTTTTAGAGATTAAAGAATGCTATTTTATTAATTTGTTCGATGCTTCTGGAATAAATTGAAGTATCTTCCAACACATAACAAATGTGGGGAAAGATAAAGATAAAAATCCCATTCAAGAAAGCTCTATACAACTCAGATCTGGAAAAGCATTTGCATATTTACTGGAGGTTGTGTGTTTGCCCTTGCACAGCATTCCTTATACTGAATGAGCCTTCGCATTTCTTTCCTTTCTCTAGTAAGCCACAAAGCAAAGGTTGTCTCTTATCCTGGGGTTTGTTAAAGCTCTGACAAGCTACACTAAAACTCACTGCTCCTAACAAAACCACGGTTAAAACTGGCAATAGATACCTTTAAAAATGTGTTTCAAGCAACTAGTGAAAAAAAAAAAAGAAATGTGTCACTGCACTGGAAGATAGTTTTCCTGTATTGGCATTTTGTTACCCTGTAAGCCTAATTTCAGAGATTGCCCATCCAGCAGTGGAGACATCATTAGTCTGCTAGTGATTAGTTCCGTGGCGTACTGCACACCAGGTGAACGATCCCACTTTTGGGACAGTAGTTGAGAGGCACAAGGGGATTGAGTGCACTCTCAGTAAGTTTGCAGATGACACCAAATTTTGTGGGAGTGTCGATCTGCTGTGAGGCAGGATGGTTCTGCAGAGGGACCTGGGCAGGCTGGATCAATGAGCAGAGGCCAACTTTATGGGGTTCAACAAGGCCAAGTGCCGGGCCCTACACTTTGGTCACAATAACCCCAGGCAGCGCTACAGGCTTGGGGCAGAGTGGCTGGAGAGCTCCCTGGAGGAGAAGGACCTGGGGGTCCTGAGGGTGTTAGTTGGCAGCCAGCTGAACATGAGCCTGCAGTGTGCCCAGGTGGCCAAGAAGGCCAAGGGCACCCCGGCCTGTATCAGGAACAGTGTAACCAGGAACAGTAGGGAAGGGCTAGGTCCGTTGTACTCAGCTCTGGTGAGGCCGCACCTCAAGTACTGTGTTCAGTTTGGGGCCACTCGCTACAGGAAGGATGTTGAGATGCTGGAGTGTGTCCGGAAGAGGGTGATGAGGCTGGTGAAGGGTCTGGGGCACAAGTCCTGTGAGGAACAGCTGAGGGACCTCGAGAGGCTTTTTAGTCTTGAGAAAAGGAGGCTGAGGGGAGACCTTACCACTCTCTACAGCTACCTGCAAGGCGGCTACAGAGACGTCGGGGTTGGTCTCTTCTCTCAGGTGACAAGTGATAGGACAAGAGGAAATGGCTTAAAATTGCACCAGAGGAGATTTAGGTCAGACATCAGGGAAAATGTCTTTACTGAAAGGGTGGTCAGGCATTGGAATGGGCTGCCCAGGGAGGTGGTGGAGTTGGACTCGATGATCTAAATAAATGGTCTCTTCCAACCCAGGTAATTCTATGATTCTATGACTAGTTACAGCTAAGGTTACAGTTACAGCTGGGAATAGGGCTGATGCTCTGGAGTGGTGGGCTGCACTGAGGTCAGGGCTCAGGAAAGGGGGAGCTGGACTAACACATTTAGTGCAGGATCTGGACAGTGTGCTGGGCCTGGGATGAGGGGTGGTGACAGCAAGGAATTATGCCTTCTGGCTAGTTGTGTTGGAATCTGGTGGCAAAAGTGTTATTTAAAGGCAGTAAAAAGGTTGGTTGTAGGGTCTGGATTTAGGAAAGCGGTCTGTGGACTTATGTTTATCACTGTATCACAGCAGTCCTTATTTCAGACATTTTTTTAATAGGAGTGAAGATCTGATGATGCATCCTAGAGGCAACAGGAGTGACTAACTGCAATGAAGGTGACTGTCTCAGTTGTGGTTAGGATTAAGATTCTGGTCGGACAGGGTGGGAGATGTGCTTTCAATGCAGTGTCCTGTAGAGGTGTGATGATGTCTGAAAGGATAAGGGGCTGTGATCTGAAAGTTGGTAAGTCTGTAATGAAGCAAATGGATGCATTTGTACAGACAACTGGATCAAATCCATTAGTGGGGAGGGCCGAGGTAAGCAAGTAAGAGTGCAGTCTGTATGCTACAGCACTGGAAAGAGGATGGGTAGGATTATTATTATGGGAATATTTTATTAAGGTTAGGCTGGGCGAAGGATCAGGCTATAAGACTGCAGAGGCTGTAAACAAAAACATTATTGCTGAATCCTACTGGTCTTTTACTCTTCATACAAGGGGTGATTTTTCAGCAACGAACTCTCAATGATTAAGGTGTGACAGGACTATAGATAAAGCATCTAGCAGTCATGTAGACAGAGTTGGGGGGGGTGTTGATGAGGACGAAGACTTGAATTTAGTGGTAGGTAATCTAAAGACACAGTCGAGGCTGATGCTAGAGCACTACTTAGCTTAGCATTTATTCAGAAGTTTGTGGCCACTGTTAGTCTGTCCAGAAGCCCATCCTAGGGGTAGCACTCCTTTTTCTGCAGAAGCAAGCATGGAGAGCTAAACTGAATATTGGATCCCTGAGAAGGGGCGATTGCCAAGAGGACTGGTGTTTGCAAAGGGCAACATCTCGATAGTATTGGCGTAGGACAGGGTGAGTAAGGTTACCTGCATGGTATATCTGGTTTCCACTTGGAAAGGAGAGGTGCCTGTTCCTGGATCCTGCCAAGCCTTGGGTTCCAGTTTCGGGACTAGTCCTCTTAGCATTGAGTGATGTGTAATTTGTGCCGTGGCAGAAAGCAGTAACTGGATTAAAGATGTTACAGCATTTACTGTTAGTGTGGCTTAGGATCACTGGTCTGGTAAAAGACAGTGAAGGTCCTGGTTTTACGTTAGTTCCTGAAGAAGCCAAGGAGGAAGGGCAAACTTTGGTATCAGAGAAGTCAGTCACTGTGGTATGAACTCTTTAGTACAGACCAGTATTATAATTAGAAAACATCCTTATCATTAATGTTTGACATTATGATCCAGGGGAGGGGAGGCTAGAAGGGTGAGTTAATAGGTAGAACTAGTAAGTCCTGTGGGAATAGCACGTAGGTTGTTATTTGTAGCGAGCTGTGTGTTTCCAAACTTCATTTTTAAGGTGTCCGAGTTTGGTGGGGTTTTATTTTGTTTGTTGCCTAATGGGGTACTCGGCATAAGCTTCCCCTGTTCACCTCCATTGCTTTCCTTGTTTTGCAGATGAATGCAAAGTTTCAACATTCAGAGTCATCCTTTTGGCAAACATTATGAATATTAAAGATTCATGCATGAAAACTGTTCAGATCCAGCCTTAGAAACATTTTGAGTTTGTTTATGACCAATTAAAATGCCATATAAACTTCAGATTCTGCCATCTGAGTACCCTGAATGCAGAGAATGAAGGACAATATCCTGTACTCCTAATTTAATTTTCCCAACAGTGTTTGTTTGAACTCTGTCTGTGGGTGAAGACAATAGATGTCTGTGCAAATATTTTGTGCTTACACCAGCCAGCACTGTGTACATAATCCCAGATAAAATTTCAGCAGAGCTTATAGTCAGTTAAACTGACTTTTCCCACATAGAAAATGACACCTTCAGATTGAGAACTTTACTAAGGAGCTAGGTATATCATTTGCCTGTGGCAGAGCTTTGATTTTATGCAAACTGGATCCTCCTCTGGCTCCAGCTCTTGACTGGAGTTTAAGGAATCTTATAACCTTCAGAAAATGAAATTTTATTGAACTTGGAACAGTCCCACGAGCATCAGAGATTTGCTGTGCACACAGAGAAAACAGAAGATAAGTAAATGGCAGAAGAATGTAGTGACTCACTTAACCTGCAGAAAGAAGGTAAAATGTGGAGGAAGACAGTAGCAGGGAGAGGATGCAGATCCCCTTTGGGTTGGCTGGTCATGTTTTTCTGTTCACTTCTATATTTTCTCTGAGTCCAAGCATTGTCAACCTTGAACTTGTGAGTGACAGGGAGGTGGGAAGAGGTAGAAAGGGTACTTCCAAGCTTCTCAGCCTGGAAAAACAAAGTGGGAATGTCTGCCAAAGAAATCTGGACACTCTGGGTTTTCTTGCAAGACCCAAACATTGTTATTTCCTCTGATTTTGTATGCAGTATCTGAAAGAGATTGACTTGTAAGTGTTCCCATGGTCATTGCATACACAAAAAGGAATGAGACACTTTCAGTGACATTTATTTTAGACTGAGAGAAGGAACAAAGAGCCAGGCAGCTTCCAAGAGGGTGTTTCCTCAGCATGACCCTGAACACAGTTTGAGAACAGTCTGGCTGCTCCCTCTGAGCACAGGCACAGCTCCTGGAAACTGAAACAGTGCCTACTATGAGCAGCAGACAGATGTGGCTGGCTGCCTCTGTGGGCAAGATCATGCAGCAACATTCAGATAATAATATGGAATTGTCCTCAAAACAGGGACTCCTGGAGTCAGGATTTTGGTTTCGGTCACTAAGAGAAAGGCCCATTGGAGAGACAGGTGCTTCTTCAAAACCTGGATGCACAGGCAGATTTCAGGCAACTTGACCACTCAGAAGATACTCAGAGTCATAGAATCATAGAGGGGTGTGGGTTGGAAGGGACCCCAAGGATCACAGAGTTCCAACCCCGCTGCCACAGGCAGGGCCACCAACCTCCAGGCCTGGATCTACACAAGGTTGCCCAGGGCCCCATCCAACCTGGCCTTGAACACTTCCAGGGACAGGGGGCATTCACCACCTCTCTGGGCAGCCTGCTCCAGCACTGTACATGAACAGCAGTTTAATATTTTTTACTGCCAGTACTATATGCGGTTTCAATTTGAAATAAATACAGATAACTCCCATTATGAAAGAGAAAACTAATTCCTTTCCCACACTGTGTGTCTCATACCAAGACTGCTTTGAGCTCTGACCACTTCAAGCTTTCACCTGAGTTGCAATAATTTGTAAACATCACTTCAGTTTTCTGCAGGACAGTACTACTGTAGGTAAATACTCCATCCAATCCACTTCTAAAATTATATAATTATTTGGGTTCCCTCATATATTAGAGAGAAAGTAACAGAAATTCAATAAACATGCTGTAGATCTCTACTTATTGAAAAAGTAACATCCAGAGCAACTGTCTGACTTACACAATCCTCCAGATGCAGGCTTGGTATGAAGATCATGGTAGTTTAAATCTTATCCCATACAGAGCAGAACATGAAGAAAATGTATCATAATTAAGATAATACTATGAATATTTAAAGTAACTGGCCATTGCCCAGCTTGCTTCTTTCATGACAGAAAAGTTCATTCATGGCTAAAACGCTATTTACAAGTGATCCAGATTCTTCCAGCCCATTTCTAAATCAGTTTACTGGACCTTTTGTGATGATTCTACTCTTCCCATGTTGCTGAACTATAGAGCTTGTCACAGTCGCGTTTTTCCTTAGGATGGAAATTGGATGGAATGAAAAGGAGAAAGGAAATAATACCACCTCAGAAGGAAAAATGGGGAATTTGAAGTTGGTTTTGGAAGAGAAAGTATTAAAAAAACACCCCACAATCTAAATGTTACATTTTGGCAGTATCAAAACAAAATTGCCTTGACTGCAAACTTGGAGCTGTTTGGCTCTTCCTTCTTAAACGTCTACAGACATTTGAGGTGTAGGAATACTGAATCCTGGAAGACTGAGTTTTCAAATTGTAAGAGGGGCCCTTGAAGCTGTCTGGCTTCTGAGCTCTCCCTTTGAAAAACCAGTGCTCCAGCCCGCCCCTGCCGGCACCTTTAACATTGCTGTCCCCAAAGCTATTCAGAGAGTGAATGTGCTCCAGAGATGTGGCTCAGGAAATGAGGGCTCCCTGATGAGCTTTTCTCACTGAGTAGATCCAGCTAAAATCCAGGTTTAGCACCAGAGCAGGCTTCTATTGGAAGCATGTTAACGTAAAGATGTATCCCTCCAAGGATGACAGCCACGATGACATTAGCTCTTCCCACTCAGTTTTCCTCTGCCTCTGTTCAGTGACCCTCAGATAAACAACATGAAAGCTGACAACCACATTCCCTGAACATTACTTAAGACACATTTTGGTGACTTCAGCTACAAAAATTTCCTCCCATTTTTCTCATCGCCATAATCATTGCATGACTTCAATAGCTGTAAATACTCATGATCACAATTGCTTTAACCTGTCTGGTTTGTATCAGCCAACCTATCTGCTTCTAATTTCTTTTCTCTTTCAAAACAAGTTTATGTAACAGGCTAACATGGACTGTGTATCCAGACAACCAACCTAGACTTCTATGGATCTCAATCACTTGTAGATACTACTGGGATAATACCTCTAGATGTAGCTTTGCCATGACAGCAGTGTGGCAAGCCAGACTGCATAAATGAAGGGGCTGCAGAGCAATACTTGGCAGAAGAACCAAGATACCAAAGACCTATAACTGTTCAGTTCAGCATACCAGAACAGCGGTCCAAATGGAAAAGGACTGGCATTAATACTTTTGGAATTGGAAGGGGGTGCCTGACTGCATCTCATTTCATTTGTAAGCATTTCTGATGCTCTGGCTGCAGGCTTTGCAGATCTGCAGATCTGGCTTTAAAATGTGTTCAAACCATTAAAATTCAGCTGAATCGCAGCATGTTTGCTGAAGGGAACATTTCTGCCAAGGGCAGGGAGAAGCAGCAGCAGCACCTGCCATGTCATCTGTAACAGCTTTCACCTTTCTCAAGCTACAGAGTTCTCTTTCCACCTACAAAAGTAACTCTTGTTTTCTTGTCACCCCTCCAGGCATTTGAAATATTAAGAGCCAGTTGTCTTTTTTCCCCTTACTCTGTGTTCTTACATTATTAGTCTACATGTCCATCAACACGGTCCTTTCTGTATCATTTTCCCAGCTACTGAATGCAGGACTTGGTAAGAAATTCTTAAAACAACTGTCATGAGTAAACTGAATTTCAGATTAAAAAAACCCCAAACAAACCAGATCTTATGAGTTCTGTATCTCTACAAACTTCAGTAGCGTTTCAGGACAATGTCCAGAATATGTAATGTAATTAAGATACTGTGTTCTGGAATTGGCACAGTTGAGACTAATCCTCTTCAATGCTCTAACTCAGTGATTAATATTCCTAATGGCTGTGTTCATTGCAAACTTGGGGCTCCTTGTAGCTGGACACGATTCCTACCAGTTTAAAGCCTTGGATTAACCTTTGAGCAATCAAAACATTAACTCTTTCTGATTGTGAAGAACTAACTTCCTCAGCAGTGAGTAAGCATACGGCTCTTGGCTAGTTCTCAGATATATTTTACATATTATAAATGAGGAAATGGAGACAAAGAAGTTTGGGCAAGGTTCACAGCCAGTAAGTAGCTGCAGTGACCACAACTCTGGGAGAGCCTTGCTCCCCACCCATGTGCTGCTCCTGGACTGGCAGGACTGCAGCTGTTTGCATGTTCCTGTGCTCAGAAACAAAAAGGCACAAAGGGACCAATTATGGGGAGCAAGAGCGTGTAGGAAATGGCACGCTTTAATTTACCAATATTCTGCAAGTAAAACTGTTGACAGTTTATGTGACTACATTTTCAAATCTAAATAAAATACACCAGAACTAGCTGGGACAAACAACACTGCAGCATTTACTCTTCTTAAATAAACAAAGCTAATTTTTCTTTTTTTCCCCTTTCATTTCTGTACATGATCCTATACCTGTAAAAAATTAAATTATGCTGAGCTGCAATGAATGCAGCCTCTCCTGTTCCATACTGAAGGAAGGAAAAGTTTTTCTTAGCAAGACAGATACAAATGTGTTGGATATTGAAACTGTATCAAATAGAGCAGGGACAAAGGGTAGAATATTTGGAGGTAATATTTTTTCCCCTTTGATGCAAACTATTTTTAATTTAATTTTGAAATATAAACCGGACACAAAAGTCTTTGGAAAAGAGTCACCACCACTGAGGCTGTCATTAAACGTATCTCTTTAGAGTTAAGGAGAGATGCCCTCTAATCTAGTACTTGGAATAACATCTTACCACTTCTGTCTGAAGCACAGACCTGTTTACATAAGTGGGTCGATCAGAAACAGTTTCTGGCCAAACAAATGTTCAAGAAGATTAATGACAAACACATGTTGTATTTTGTTATCTAAAACAACACCCAAACTCTCAACTGAAATCTAGGCTATGTGATGACATATAGTGTGTTAGTTAGGGGCATTTCCTGTTTTTGGAGTGTTAAACCACTGTCTCTGCTTTTGTTGCTCTTTGAAGAATGCAGTTGTGTTTTTGTAGAAGGTTTTTGCTCCATTACCAGGGAAAGGGTGAATTTTCCTTTCTGCCACAGCGCTAAGAAAAATAAGCCTGAGAGGTGCCCCAAAATGTGTATGCAGAGAACATGTCACTCTTTGGTCCACAGGAAGGACAACCACCAGATTAAAGCAGCTCCTCCCTCAATTTAAACTATACTGCAGTTGTTAGGATGCCATTAAAGCTTGTGGCATAGCAAGAGGTTTGGCATTACCCTGGTTCAAAAGAAAACAATAACTTGCTTCTGTTTGCTCTAGGCAGTGAGGTATGCATCCAGTGGGCTGATCTGATAAAACAGCCTGGAGGCCTTTTTAGACCTCTCAGTGCCACTAGATTATTAAACAGCAGAAACAGGCTGCTCTTCAGCAGAGCAGGCATGTTCATCTAGGTATTAGAGAGAAATCAAATCCATTAAATCTAGGAAGCTGAAGAAAGCTATAGGTAAAACTAGCCATTAATGTGGAGCTAGACATCAGGTAGCAGACCCGGATGTCTCTGTGGACAGCAAGTTGAACATAAGCCAGCACTGTGCTTTTGTGGCAAAGGCAGCTGACACTATCTGTGGCTGCATAAGGAAGGGTGTCACTGGTAAGTCAAGGGAGGTGATTTCTCCGCTGCATTCAGCCATGGTGGGGCCACATCTGGAGTTCTGGGTGCAGTTATGATCTCCTCAGTACAAGGGAAACATAAACATGCTGGAGCCAGTCCAGAGAAGGGCCACAAAAGTGAAAAGTCTGAGGCTGAGGGCTAGGATTGTTTACTCCTGGGAAGAGAAGGATCAGAAGGAATTCTTAACAATAGGTATGAATACCTGATACTGTGGGTATAAAGAAACTAAAGCCAGACTACTTTTCTCAGTGGTATCCAGTGAAAGGACAAGCGGCAATGGGCATAAACTGAAATACAAGAAATTCCATTTAAACATCAGACCAAAATCAGGACCACCCCCCCTTTTTGGTTTTTTTTCACTGCAAGGGTGATTCTGAGCAGGTTGCCCAGAGAGGAGGTTGTGAGTCTCCATCTTGGAGATACTCAAACCCAGCTGAGTATGGGACTGAGCAATCTGTTCTAGTTAAGCCTGCTTTGAACTGGGAGAGGGTTGGACTAGATGATGTCCAGATGTCCCTTCCCACCCTAACCATTGTGAGATTCTGACTGCAGGCTTAGCCATGCAAGCATCTGATACGCTGGGGATTCACTGTCCATTATCATCTCTACACTCAGTACGAAGACTAGATCGAAAAGCACATCCTAGCTAAGTAATCAAAGTCCTATGTGAGTGAGTATCACTAGGTATTTTGTTTTAGGTTTGTGTGGCTGGGTTCTGGTAGAGAAGGGGAGGCTGCAGGGGTGGCTTCTGCAAGAAGCAGCCAGAAGCTCTCTGCAGGCCCCACAGAGCAAACACCAGCCGGCTCAAAGCTGGAGTCATTGCTGACCAAGGCCAAATCCCTCAGCGATGGTCACAGCGCCTCTGGGAATCACATTTAGGAGAAAAAACCTGCAATCAGCTGCCTTTTGCCCCCAGAGAAGGGAGTGAGAAGATATAAGGAGCTGTGCAGGCACCAAGGCCAGGGAAGAGGCAAGGCGGGGGAGGAGGCTCCCCAGGTGCCAGAGAGAAAGATGCTCCTGAAGCCCATGGAGAAACCCATGGTGGAGCGGGTGTCCCCCCCACAGCCCATGGAAAAGGCTGAGACCCCACCTGCAGCCTGTGGAGAGGCCTCATGCTGGAGCAGGTGGAGACATAGAGAAGATGCTGTGACCTGCACTGGAGCAAGCTGCTGCCAGCACTTGCAGCCCATGGAGAGATAGAGATGCAGAGAAGAGCAAGGGAGAGACAGACCCATGCTGGAGCAGGTTTACTGGGAGAAGAGGTTTGTGACTCTGTGGAGGACCAGGCTGGAGCAGCCTGGGCCTGAGAGACTGAGAGACATTCTGTAACTTATGACTGCACCCCATAGCAGTGACCCATGCTGGGGCAGCTGGTGAAGAATTGAAGCCCTGTGGGAAAGGACTATCGCCCCTGAAAAGGGGGGTGATAGACTGACTTGGGTGGTCATCTGGCCTCCAGCCAGGGCCAAGCCACGACAAACGTACTCCTCAGTGCCATCTTTGACAGCTCCTTTATACATCACAACTCTTGTTGAGTCCTATCCGTCAGCAAAGGTATCATGAGAATGCAAGAGCAAGAGACAGCAGAGGTTCTGGTGTAACAGACTGCAATAGATAGTCCAGCCTGGCATGAGAATGATCAAACACATCACTGGTGCTGGATCTACAGCCCAAAATCACATTTTGTATTTGGCACTCCAAAAACTTTGCCTCACAGGTTAGCACAGCCATGCTAAGTAGTGCCCAACTTCCCTTCCTTTATAAACCTGTCAAGCTATTTCTCATAGAGAGAGACTAGGAGAAGAAAGATTTACTTCTGTTTGTGACTGTTTGGGGGATGCTTAGAGTCTGGAGCAACAATGGCAAACAAAATGGAAAAAGTGGCACCCACGGATTTAGCAGAACCTAACTCTGTGCTCTGCCAGATGTTGCACTTGTTCTGTCCAGGACTACATTACATATTTCAGGTTATTGGCCTGCCAGCATTAGTATTGCTTTTCCATTTTGTGTTGTTTCTTTTCAGCAATGGCAATTGCATCACTGCCAGTGAAGACTGAAGTAATGCTAGTCCTTGGTCCACACCAGGGACTTCGGACAAGCTTGCCATGCATCAGTTGGCATCCATCTCCATTTTACTGAGGGAAAAAGAAAGGCAAAGCATAAACTGTTTCATCTATGGTCTCCAACTCATGGCTGCAAGTGTTTCTAAGAGTGACAGCTGAACATGGCACTTAACTTCAGCCCCACAGTTTACAGCCCTATATAAAGAAGTAAATGGTGTGATTTGGGGTGACTAGGGCTATTACTTGCTTATACCACATAACTTAGGCCTGCCTGTGTCAGAGCAGCATGGGAAATGTATGATACAGTGGAAAGAGAACCCAGGACTCCCAGTTTCTGGATCTGATCTCCACTTGATGTTTTCTCCAACAATATGTCCATTCCTTGCCAACTAGCTCTAAATGATTCATTTTGTTACTGGATAGTCATATTTTGTGGGTAGCCACTAGTCAGCTTGAGTTATTCACTTTTACAAAATACTTCCTCTAGAAGGTACTGTAAACAGAATTAATTTTTAAATAGTTTGAGTTGTTTGAAAGCCATGAGCAATGGTTATTAATATTGGCACAGAATAGGTCACATGCTGATGATTCAAGGGATGGAAACAAGAACATTTTGGACAGAACCAATGTTTTTATATTCACTTGCCTTATATCCAGACACTAGGGTGGTAGAAGTGTTAATTATACCCAAGACAGCAAACTGGGGAAGTTACAGGTACTAATACATGCGGACATGTGGTAAAATAAATCTCTAGATGAAGAAAATCGTGTATATTCAAGTAATCTAGTTTCCATTTCTTGGTTACAACATGCAGTTTTATCATGCATCTCTTCTGAAAGGCAAAGGAGGAGGAAGGCGTTTGTCTTATTGAAAGCAGTGGAAAGTATGCTTGATATAGCATGCACAAATATGGACATGAAACTGGGAGGCTGCACTGCTAACAGCTCTTACAGATGCAAAGAAGCATGCACCCAGATTCCCAAACAACATACAGTGATGTTTTGACTTGAAGGTTCTTGAAGCTCATTCCTGTGATAAAAAATGGCAGGTCCCCAACCAGCTAGCTCAACAAGCCAAGAAAGCCTGCCACTTGGTGATTGCAGCCTAGTTACCACTCACACAACTCAACACTGTTCTGCTTCCCTAAAAAAACAAACAAAAAACCCCATCTCTAAGGCTTGCCACTGTTTGGAAAGAACCAGTAACTTTTTTGCACATGTCTAGACTGGTTTACTGCTTTTCAGTGCGACTTCTTGTCACGGTATCACAGCCAGTAAGTACTTTTTGACGGCTGCTGACCAAGGCAGACTGAGTAGTCTTCAAAAGCAAAGGAATTTGCCAGCAACTGAGTCAGTTGAAACTGCCTGCCAGGAATTTGCTGCATGCCATACAATACATTTTTGAGTCACCTTCTAAAAACAGCCTTGATGAATAAGTACTCAACAAGGGAAAAAAAACCCCAAACCCCTGAAATTGCCACTTGGTCCTACGCCAGGATTCTGCCAGGCTCCCTTTTCCCCCAAACTGACAGCACTTTTAACCCAATCTCAGTATAAATGGTGATTCAAAACGTCGCGTTCGATAAAGGAGCATGGCCGGGGGCCGATCACTGGGCCTTAATAAACCAGGCCTTCTTTGGGGGGTTGTGTGTTGGGTGGGATGGGGCACGGGAGTCTGGTGCCATCAGACACATGGAGGGAACTGTAAAAGAAGTGAGGGGATGCCTGGATGCCCAGACGCCTGGATGCCCAGATGCCCGGCCGCCTGGATGCCTGGATACCTGGGTGCCTGGATGACTGGCTGCCCGGCTGCCTGGATACCTGGATCCCTGGGTGCCCGGCTACCTGGATGTCTAAATGCCCGGCTGCCGGGAGTCAGGAGGGTAGCCCGCGTACCTCTCCCATTACGGCTTCCCTATGGAAAAGGAGGGTGAATTCCGCAGGAAATCGGAGCCAGCCGCGGATGGCTCGCCGCTAGGTGTCACGGCTCCTTCATTTTTAAGCGGACCGCCGAGTTTTCCTGTGCCGGGGGGATTGGAGCTGAAGGTGAAGGCAGGCAGCCAATGTGCTAGCCCAATACGCAGGCCGGCTCCGATCTAAATTCTTCTCAGTAAAGTCAGGTCGAGAGATCGTTCCCATCCCTTTTGCAGATTGCTGCCACCTCAGACCACACTGAAACACTAAAAAGGTGACGAGCGCAGGTAGCTGTGAAGCCGGGCACGCCTGGTGCCCTGGGGAGTTCTCCTGATACCTGTTTGCTTCACCTTGTCAGAGAGCAGCTCCCGACCGCAGCACAGCTACGGGTATAAGAAAGCGAAGAGATTTCCCCCACGGCTGTGAGCTGCCTCCTCTTCACAGCATTTGAACAGCTGATTCTGCTGAAAGTCTCCCTGTTGTTACTGACAAATGCTGTACCTGGGGTAGCTTTGGAGGCTGATAGATAGAGACACAAATCTCTCTGTATATTTAAATATATACTCACAGGAAAAACACGGGTCAGGAGATGTTAATGCCACCAACCCTTCCTATGCCGTGCACTTTTCCTAGAGTGTCCTGCCCTCCAGGGAGGTTTCACCACCTCCTGCTTTGCTGGCTTTTCCCCTGGGACAGAGTGCAGTGGAAGCAGGCTGTATTTACTCTCTCCGCTGAACTGAGAGTCTTATCTCTTTCCTTGCAAGTAGACAAATTGCCTTCAGGGTAAGGCTGCAACATACTTGACATGAGGGTAAGGC
Source organism: Zapornia atra (assembly GCA_013400835.1). Taxonomy (NCBI): domain Eukaryota; kingdom Metazoa; phylum Chordata; class Aves; order Gruiformes; family Rallidae; genus Zapornia; species Zapornia atra. The sequence continues at coordinate 341,540 of VZTU01025218.1, read as the reverse complement.
TGGAATATACCTGGTTTTTAAGCCTGTGGGCTGGATGCAAACCAGCAAAGGGGGTGAGGAGCTCACTCCCCCACTAAAGGTTTCCACAGTCCCCTTCAAGATGGGATTAAAAGTTTAACATAAAAGGCACAGCCTTGTCAGGAGGAACACAAGCAAATGCTTCAAGAGTGCTCTTCTGCATAGTCCATGTCACATTTAATGCACAAGGGTCTGGGGTGGACATGAACCCACCAGTCCAGGAAGAGGCAGGAGACCTGGTACAAAAGACTAGGTGCTTCTGGACACTTTTTAGGAACTTGGCAACAAGAGGGGACTGAAGTGGCTGCCCAGTATGGGCAGATGTTTTTTTCTCTGACCCCTTATAGAGTACACATTTGCTGAATGATTTACAGCCTGCTCTTTGAGCCAAAGGAAAAATCCAAACATTGCTGGCTCCAGTCAGATTTTGTTTGACCTCTTAAGTAGTTTAACATGGTACTGGCCTTCTTTCCCATTTTAGGTCTTTCCCTTCCAGAGCAGCAGAATGGATTCAATGATTCAGCTTCTCAAACACCTACATAAGGCCCTGGGCTGGAATTTGTAGATGTGTGATAGTTGCCTTTCAGATAAGACCTCTTTTGTTCCCCTTTGAGGGCATCCCGGAGAAGCATAGGGAAACCCAAAAGGGAACCTCACAAGTAACTTTTCTAGGTGCAGAGGGTATTTTTATTACAATGTGCTATGAGTTTCTGTCTTCCTATTCTGTAAGTTAGGAATTTGAGAATCAGCGCTTGCATGAGAATTTAAAACTAGTTTCCTCCATCCTTCAAAGCCATGTCACTGGGTGGTCTTGGCACCAAGCTCTCACATGGGGCCAGCAAAGGTGATTTTTGTAAGCACAGAACCTGAGAGATCTGATTCGTATTAAAAATGTGTAATTACCCTACTGCATAAATTAAGATTTATTCATATTCCATATTTTATGTTGAAGCGACACAGAAAGATTCCACCCATTAGGATTCAGTGGACATTTTGTTTTAGAAGGACACCATCCAACTTTTTACCTTTCTTAATTTAATATTGTTCACTTAATACTCCCTTTGCTATTACAGAAAATTATATATAATTTTCTTAATATTTTTTCAGTTTATTTGCCTTGGGCATTTGACAATATCTTGTGTCTAGTCTGCTTCACTTCTTTTAAAACTGGAAAATGTAATAACAAAACCACAGAAGAGCAGGGGAATTCAGCAGCAGGTGCTGGGGCTAAGAATATTTTCCACTCATTCTTTAAATAAGTGGGGTGAATTTCAAACTGCCAGAGTCTTTTAATCTATAGCTGTAGTTTATTCATCACCATATTTAACAAATATAGGGTAACCTGAACATCAGATTTTATTTATTTACCTATTGCTTGTTATAGGGAAATGCAATATAATGCCTCTCTTTCTTTCCTGACACCTCATTTCCTCTCTTGAAGCACTGACACAAAGCTGTGTGCCTCCTAGATCTCAAAACCTCACATTTCTACAACTGCATGTTCATTCCCTTCCAAATGTATTCTACCTATGTCTTCTCTGGTGCAGATGGAGTGTTTTCTGATTCCCAGTAAATACTTGTTGCCTTTCATAATGATGAATTAATTAGCAGTATTTTTGCCCTATGGGACGTAATGCCTGTCTGGTGAGAAGATATCGGAAACACCTTCGGGGATCCATATCAGAAGCATGACTATCAATTTGGGGAGGTGACTACGCCCCTCTACTCTGTTCAGGTGAGACCCCGCTTGGAGTACTACCTGGGGTCCCCAAGATTCTGGGGTCCCCAAGACAAGAAGGCCATGGAGCTGTTGGAGCAAGCCCAGAGGAGGCCACGAAGATGATCAGGGGGCTGGAGCACCTCTCCTGTGAAGACAGGCTGTGAGAGTTGGGCTTGTTCAGCCTGGAGAAGACTCTGGGGAGACCTTACTGCAGCTTTCCAGTACCTGAAGGGGGCCTACAGGAAAGCTGGAGAGGGCCTGTTTATCAGGAAGCATAGTGATAGGACAAGGGCCAATGGCTTTAAAAGAAGGTGGATTTATCTTAGACATTAGGAAGAAATTCTTCACTGTGAAGGTGGTGAGGCATTGAAACAGGTTGCCCGGGCATGTTTTGCTGCCTCTCCGTGGCAGTGTTGAAGGCCAGGTTGGATGGGGATTTGGGCAGCCTGGTCTAGTCAAAGGTGTCCCTCCCCATGGCAGGGGAGTTGGGACTAGATGATCTTTGAGCTCCCTTCCAACCCAAAGCATTCTGTGATTCGATACATTTTGCTTTGGCAACTGGAAACAGTTTTGCTTTGAACTGGAAATCAACGATGAGTAAAAGAGAGACACGCTTGTCAAGAACTTCAGGTAAACTAGATGAACTTAGGAGTAAACCCTGCAGATCTGCTAATGCTCCTACAGTAGCATTATTCTTGACCTGCAATACATAAATCCTATCAAAACTGGTTTACAAATGATACCTGAATTAGACTGTAGCAGAAGGATGGGGTAGGAATTACCAGTGATATCAGATTGAACAACTGAAAAGCAGATCTAGGGGTGAATGAGCCTTACCAAACCAGAAGCTGTCCTAGGCATACACAGAAACACAGATTTAGTGGTTGGGAGACCCTTTCTTGGCAAAGCTAGAGTATGTGAACAAAGTCAGATCCCACACCTGGCCTTGGCACCTAAACTCTATCTAAATCTCACTTCAGAGCTAAAAAATGGGCATTATGCACTTGATCTGTACACTTTTATTTGTTTCTTTCGAAAAGCAGGGGAACTCTTTCTTTAGTGTTCCTCTAGAACTACTGTCAAAAAGCACCTCATAAGTGGTAAAGAGTGTTACCTGTAACAGGGATGCTAGTCATTACCTACTTTGCAGCAGTGAAGTAAAGGTAGGTATCCTAGGGATTATGAAGCGCTTGTATGCTGTGACAAAGGGGACAATGACAAGAATCTCAGATCTACATGGACCTGCTTTTATCTTGTTCTTATACAATACAACCTGAAAGGCGAACCTGAAGAGGAATAGACAAATGTCTGGATAGAAAACAGTGAGGTTTCCTTGAAGCCTTCAAGAGAGACAGCTGCTGATTCTGAATGACATTTTTGGCTCCTTAGGAGTAAGTTTCCTTAAAAATGGGAGATACACAAGGATAGACAGACTAGTTTATAGACAGGAGTAAAATAATTGTACTTTCTACCATATTCCTAGAGTGCCTTTCAGTCCTTGAAACGTTACACCTTAAAACAACAGGCTGTAAGATGAGGGAGGCTGTAATATTCTCATTATACACAGAGGGATCCAAAGCACTGAGAGATCAAATTATGAAGCAAGAAACATAAGAATATGGCCTTGATAAACTCTGAATTGAGCACCAGGTCCCTGGAGACTTTGAGTGGGCAGCTGGACTGCTCTTCTCTTGCAAGCTTTCTTGAGTGCTGGATGGAGATGTGCGCATCACTTCATGAGAGATGGCTCTGGCTAGTGACTAACAATATTCACTTGCTGCTGTGTATTGGTTTTTGACAGGTGGCCCAACATGTAACCCGTGGATATGGCTAGCTATAGTGCCTCTGAAAAAAAGAAAACTAGTCAGGACTGCATTATTCCAACACTGTCCTCTGCATGCATGGTAAATCCAGGAAAAGTCTCTTAGGAAGCAAAAGAACCTGGTTGAAGGCTAAAACCATCGGAAGGGTTCTCATTCAGGGAGCTAAAATAAAACCACTGAAGTAGTTTAGTGACCCCAGCAGCCCTATGTCTTGGAGAGCCCACTTAACCCTGGGACCCTTCAGCACAAGCATCTCCTTCAAAAATGCATGCCATCAAAGCGGCCGCTAGGATGAAGCTGCGACTGTTAGCCAAGCACGCGCTTCATAGACGCTGCACTGAGAGCACAGAACCCAAACTGGATAAAAAAAACCCCAACCAGTTCTCACTGCTGTTCCTTAATGTTCCAGATGGGGGAAAAAGTTGCATGCAAATATTAATGAGTGAAATCCAAACTGCTATCTCTGCGCTTTCGACTGAATGCCACTGCTGGGTCATTCACCAATGATACTGCTCAGTTTATTGAGTTGGTTTTTTTCCTCTCAGACATGTGTGCCTAAAGAACTTATTTATGTCAATGGCCTCATTTTCACAGCAACTGTTCCCATATGGTCCTTCTGGAATTGCAGTTTTCAGAGTCTCTAAAACAAGCCTGCTCTTCTGAGTGGTTAAAGATGACTTTTAGTTGTGCAACTTTCAGGCATCCCGTATCAGTGAGTTTAGGCCAAGTGGAGAAAGTTACGGCAGATCTCAGGCAGCCAGACCCCAGGGGACAGCTTATTCATCAGATTTTATAAACCAAAAATTGTGTCTTTGCTATCTGGGAGTTGCACAGTCAGTCAGAAATCTTGTCAGGAGTGAACACTGAAGGCAAGCAGCACGGAAACCAATTTTTTTGTTGTCTCAATGGCATGTCTCCAGCCAGCTGGACTTAACGTACTGGGCAGCATTAATGCAGGCTGACCTCCCTGATGACCGCAGAAGCTGCTGATACCAAAGCAGAGCACATTTTGGGTATCACAGATAACTGATCTCCTGAATGGACCATTGCTGACCAACGCAAGCACTGAGCAACTTGGTCTTGTTGTTATGCCAGTCAGTGCTAACTAACTGGTCAAACTCAAGTTCTGCTTCATTTTGGGCTTGTTTTCTTGCTTTGATTTGATCTCTTGTCTTTGTAGAACTGTCTATGAATGTTAATGAATTGCCATTCAGGGAATTCAGGTGGTATTTATATTATTTGGGCTTTCTATGAGAAACAGGCATGAATTTTGACCTGCTTGTCCTTCTCTTTTACCAAGGGTCCAGGAATTTTTCTTTGCACTTTATTTTCCTTCTTTTGTCAAGGGCTGCAAGACAAATGTGCTGGTATCTGCTTTTTAAAATAGCCAACTGCATCTGTCTGGCCTCACTAGGCACAAGCTGTTGTGGTAAAAGACTTCCTGATGGAGATCCATTCAGGAGTAAGTAGTGAAGATGGGACTTCCTTTGGTTTTGGACTCTTTTTGGTACCATGTGTTTTCGTAGTTGTGACAGTTTGTGATGGTGAGCTTATTGTGCAGGGAATAGCTTCTATATAGCTTGAGGGAACGACATTTTAAAAATACCATCTCTAATATATTGGGCCATCAAAGGCATACTCTCAGAGGTGCCACTTTGGTGCTGAAGTGTCACAGTTCTGGGATATGAGCTCCTGTTACTACCAATTAGCCACTAATCAGATAAACTTGCTGGCCATTTTTGCTCTCATGCCATTCCATCACAGTCAGTACAGGTGAGGACCTACCCAAGGCTGCTTCAGGGTTGAGCTACCATATGTAACCAAAATCTAGCACACAATCTTCCAACTTTCTGGAACAAGGGCTGAAATGTGGGCAGCTCTGCTTCATGTATTTGACAGAAATCATGTGTCCTGACCCTTAAAATAACACTGTGCACGGCTTTGATTGCTCAGCTCCAGAGCTGGCCCTGGTTTAGGCCACATACACAGTTGCCTAAGTCAAGAAAGTGTTGGGAGATGGCAATGCAGCCATGGACCTACTGATTGGTGTGCCTGTGCTGGTCAATGAAAGACACACACTTGCAGCTTTTGCTGTGCTTTGAGGTTTATGAGTGTCTAAACTGCCATCTCTGTCTAACCCGCCATCTCTGTCTAACCCTTTTCTATGGCAACAGCGGCAGAGAAGGAAACTGTATCCCAGCTCCTCTTCTCTTGACCTTCTCCATGGCCAGTAGCAGCCAGTCCCAGGCAGGTCCCACAGTCTGGTCCTTGGCTGGCAACATTCAGCATCACCTCTGGAAGCAGGGGGCACAATTACCAGGCAGAGAGTATATCTTCTTTGCAGGCATCCATTGAAATGCAACAATGCAGCTTTTGTCCTTCCCTGGCCTTTTCCCCTTAGAGGAATACTGTTACACATACATGCCTCAATCGGACCAGCATATTAAATCACTTTGTTGCCTAGGTACCTCCGACTTTGGGGAGACAGAAAGAACTTCTCTCAAGAGCCTGTAAATCACTTTCAGGAGATTAAAAAAAACCCCAAAAACCCATGAAAAAGGTGTCTCATTTGGAAGTGGAGAAGCCAAAGAAAGTTTATTCTTTTTGAAGTAATACAGGAACTTACAATTTCGCACTGTCATGAAAATGAAGTAGAGGAGATAGAGTGTCCGTGAAGAAGAGCAGAAGCTCTCTTGAATCCACTGGGCTAGTATCCAGTGCCAGCAATGATTCAGATCCCAAATATTTCACTGTTTTAAGCAGACTGAGGTTCCTATAAGCCCCTGACAGTACTGTTATGGATAAATGCCTAGTGTTAAAATCCAGAGAACAGCAGTATGCAAGAAACAGGATGTATGGGAAGTACCACAGGCTTCCCTTATAATTTACCTGCACTATCTTCCTGATGATTAGGCATGCTTAATCTGAGTGCCAACTGGGTCATATGAGGTAAACTATCCATTGAGCAGATTTTTCTTGCCAGACATTGGCAGCAAGAATTGAATCTGACATGTTTTACTAGACATTAGTTTCTGGTTCTCTGGCTCTGGCTCACAAATGTGGTCGCCAAGAAGCTTTGGCGTTCTTTTATAACTTGTATTATTCAGAGTTATAATTTATTTGAGCTCCTGTGCTCTTCTTGTCTTGACAGGAATAAAATAAAATCCAGAGATGTCACATTTCTGTTCATGACCAAGAAAAATACAGTCAATGTAAAGAGGTAGAGGGAACAAAAAAACCCCTAGAAATAAGAGGAGGAAGTTCTATGAAATTAAATTGATGGAATTCAGGAGTCTTTTTGAAAAGGTTGCTTTGAAATGAGGTATCTCATACCCCTGAAAGGGCAGAACAAATGTGATGTTAATATGACACATCCACTTAATAACGAAGCATCCTTGCTTTTAGAGTCTGTGCTTGAACTTACTCTATGACCGGTCAAGCCCATTAAGGGATTGTGAACACAGATTGAAAGGTGAGGGTTTAGTGGAAACGTGTTTCTGCAAAAATTGACAAAAACCCTGGGCCCTCAGAGGAAATACAGGTAACATCTAGACAACTTGTCTGTTAACTAGTTTGGCCATTAGTGTATGCTAGTCTCCTTTTCCTTCTGGTAGTGTCATTCAAAAAAAAAATTGAGGCACCTTAGTTAATCAGTATCCCTTGCTGGAGGGTTACTTTTGATCTCCCTCTCTGTTAATCAGATGCATGATTTTAAGCCAGTTTTCAATACCAGTTTTGCACATTTCTGTCTATGTGATCTGAATTAATCTATCCTTAAAAAAACCTCCTTCTAGTCAATCTAGAGTTGATAACTTCCCTGGATCATGCAGAAGGTTGCCTAAAAGCAAGGCACAGATAAATGCTTTACTTGTATTTGCTCCAGGCCTTCTCAGGTATCATTGGACACAGTCACCAAAAGGCAGCTCTCTGTATCCAGGCTGCTCTGCATTTCAGTCAAAATACCCTGACAATCACAGTCCTTTTGTCTGTCTGCTCAAAAAAGCTTGAATTCATCACCAAAAACCATTAAGTTGTTGCAAAGAGAAAAAGTATGTGCTGTTCTCTACAGTGCACCATGTCAGGAAAAAAAAAAGGGGGGTTCAGAAAGGACACAGGAAAACTTTTCAAAGCAATACGTTATTTCAGCCTGGAACACACATGGAAAAGTGTCGTGGTTTAACCCCTGCTGGTACCTGAGCACCACACAGCTGCTCTGTCACTCCTCCTCCCTCAGGGGCGTGGGGAGAATGGAAGAAAAACCTTGTGTGTTGATGTAGTTTAATAGTATAAAAAAGGAAGATGATGATGATAATGCAATAGCAGCAATAGTAATAATAATAATAGTGATGCACAAATGCAGTTGTTCATCACATCCAGAAGGAAAATAAAACAATCTGACACCCAGTCTGAGCAGTAAATCTACCTCCTGGCTAGCCTCCCCAGTTATATATGGAGCATGATGCTCTATGATATGGAATATCCCTCTGGCCAGCCTGGGCCTGTCCTGGCTGTGCTCTCCCAGAGGCCCCTGCATCTGGCAGAGCCTGGGAAGCTGAAAGGTCTTTGACTGAGTGTAGGTGCTGCAGCTACCCGGCAACAACTGAACGCATCAGCGTGTTATCAACATTGTTCCCATCCTAAATCCGTGCCACAACACTGTACCAGCTTCCAGGAAGAAAATTAACTCTATCTCAGTTGCAACCAGGACAGAAAGCAACAGAATTTTCAGGGAACGATTTTAGTATCAAGCTGGGGTTTTTCCATCGGGAATAACTAAAAGTATAGTGTAGTACAGTACAGTGTAGTTCATCCTGCCCCCTGGTAAAGGGTAGACTAAACAATCTTCTAGAGTCCTCCTCTTTTTCTATGAGTGTAGAATTACAAGGACAATACATACTGTAACTCAATCTCTTGATGTAATAACCCAGTTTGAAAACATTGTCATCTAATTCTAGCAAGTGGGGATCACGCAGTCTCATAGACATTTCTATCTATGCTCAAAGATTCCTTAACCACATACTACATGTTGAAAAGAATTCTGTTACATTGGATAAAATAGGACAGATATTGACCAGGCAGTGGTGGTGTTATTCCAAGGATTTAGGGTCAGACTGCCAAAGATAGTCAAATGCAAACATCGTCTATGCAACATTTTAATTACAGTTGAATTTAATACACTAACAACATACACAGAACGCTGTTTAAGACCAGTTTTTGATAGGCCCCATCGTGGAAAATTAGAGGAACGTCAGTGAAGTCACATATCAAGACAAGAATTATGCTCAATTGAAGATTACAGAGTAAGGTCTATAAATCATCACCTAACATACTTTGTGGTTACACAGCTGAGGGAAAAAAGGAACATACAACTCTTAACTGGTGCTACTGATAAAATTATTAGCGGATACTATGGTTAATACATGCCCTATTTGTTCTACAGCTTCCATGGGAGAGATTAGCAACAAGCAAGTTTGTTTCATGCCGCAATACGAATCTAGAGAAACCCTGCCAAAGTTAATTGTGTGTGACAGGATTAAATTTGGTGCAAAACCAAACTTTGGCCCAGTATCTGCACTAAAAATATAGTTGCAGTGGGAAAAATAGGAATGTTTTAACAACTTAACATTTACTGGACAAGGAGAGGTCTGAAGAGCACAGAATGGAAAATGGCAAACATCTTTCACAAAAAAAAAAAGTATTGTCCCTCTTTCACAGGCCTGGATGGTTTGCATGTGTGGTGCAAAAATGTGTAATGGAAACCTGGGAAACAAAGAAGGCTTTTCAGGCTGAGGATTCCAGCTGTTCACAGACTGTAGAAGAGAAAACAGACCTTATTCAATGTCTGCAGATGTTTCCAAACTTCCATAGTTCTAAAATTTAAATTCACTTACCTAATCAATATTAAATATCTAAGGGAAAATGTGTTGCCCATTGGATACAGTTTAGGTGATGAGGAAAACAAAGGATTCAAACATTCCCAAGCAGAAAATGTTGGTGCTCAGAGGCAGCAGGATGAAAACAATGACTGGAGACAGCCCATGCTGGAATGATAAATGAACATTAATTTCTCAGCTACACTGATGCAATTCCACTGGCTTTACTGGAGTGTGGTGTAGCTCAAGTGCAGTTTATCTAGTAGGCCTGATCACCTGCAAATAAGGACAAGTTCTGTTTGTGCTTACACAGCCATACTCTCCTAAAACAATGCAATGTCAAAGGAGAATGGTTTTCAGAGCCCTTTGCCTGACACCCTTAAAGCACACAAAAATTCCCACGAGAGGAAGTGCGGGAAGATGTATAAGTAGGGTGTGTCGGGAAAGCTGCCTGGCAAGAGAAGGACCTGGGGGTGTTGATTGACAGCTGGCTGAATGTGAGCCAGCAGTGTGCTTAGGCCGCCAAAAAGGCCAATGGCACCCTGGCCTGTATTAAGAATAGAGTGGTGAGTGGGACTAGGGAAGCAATTGTCCCCCAGGATTTAGGGCTGGTGAGGCCCCACCTTGAGTACTGCGTTCAGTTTCTGGCCCCTCACTACAGAAAAGACAGAGGCGCTGGAGCATGGCCAGAGAAGGGCAACGAGACTGGTGAGGGGAATGGAGAACAAATGTTATGAGAAGTAGCTGAGGGAAACAGGGTTGTTTATCCTGGAGAAGAGGTTGTGGGGAGACCTAATTGCTCTCTACAACTACCTGAAAGGAGGTTATGAAGAGGTGGGGGGTGACCTTTTCTCCCCAGTGGCAGGCGATAGAACAAGAGGAAATGGCACCAAGTTGCACCAGGGGAGGTTTAGGTTGGATGTTAGGAAAACTTCACAGAGGCGGTTGTTAGGCATTGGAACAGTCGGGCCAGCGAAGTGGTGCACTGTCCATCCCTGAAAGTATTTCAAAGACAGATGTAGTGCTGAAAGACATGGTTTAGTAGCAGATGGCAGGTTAGGGTGATGGTTGGACTGGATGATCTAAAGGGCACCTTCCAACCAAGACGATTCTATGATTCTGTGATTGTATAAGGTTGCCCTGCAGCAGAGGCTGAATAAGGAGCAGGGCTGGGACAGAATTGTATTTCTGTTGTGAATACTACTTTTGTGTTACCTCAAAACCCCATGCAAGTCATGATTTGCTGATGCTATGGCTCAGTCTTTAAGCAAATGACCCAGACTCCCAACCTCCAACTTTAGTGGGGCCAGGATATAATTCCTATCTACAGGACTCAGGATTCACAGCTGACAAAACACCATCAGCAGTGTGTTTTATAAACCTGGCAACAAATTTATATGCAGCCTGAGTCTGAAACATGAGGCTCTCCTGGAGCCCTCTAAAACAGGCATTAAGCATCATTTTACAGGCAGTAACTTCACATTTTCATATTGTATCCACAACGTTGACTACTCTTACTGACAAAGCAGATACAGCCTCTTCATCTGACAAGTAGACATATTTTCAGCTGGTGTGCTCACAACATCCCTGACTTCTGCATGTAATCTGCATATCTATGCTGAAGATTGGTGTCACTGTTCCCTCAGAAAGAATTGTAGCCTTGAAACACTCCATGGAAACAGATCAAGCAAAACCCTTTAATAAATTATTCCTAATGGCAGATGAAGCTCCCATTTTAAAAGGAGCCTAAATACATCTCACCTCTACTCTACCATGCTATGATGCAATATGGGATAGAGAAAATCCTTTCCTTGCACCATCTCACATGACATCAGCCCAGAGATGCTGAAAAAATAAGGGAACAGTAGCAGGCTGAATTGGGTAAAGACAGAGAAGCTGATGCCCTTTTGCAATATGTGAGTGGTTTTGGTTGCCACTGCTCTGGAAACTAAGTAAGCTTCAGATTCATACCCTTCTCAATGACTTCTGAAAAGGACCAAGCGCTGTGTGAGGTAAAGCCTCTGGATAACAGCAGTTCAGGTAAATAGCTGTTCTTTGGGAAACCAAATTCATATGACAATGAATCCAGAAGTTTTAGCATGATCTACATGAGGTGGTTCAGTAAAACAATCCAGATGTACTTGGTCTATAGTTATATATAGTCTAATTTAAAGGTTTCTAATTTTCTTCACATGTGTAAGAATAATGAGTTCAATTCACCTATATCTGCATTCAGGATTGAAATCGATACTATCCTTCTAAAGACCAGACTTTGGTAAACATATTTGTTAGAAAATAACAGGGAAAAATGACAACACTGATGTGTGCTGCTGCGGACTCAGGGGAGATCAGATGAGGAGAGAAATCAGAACATATTTTTTTGAGTACATGGACAGGGAGAAAGTTTTATGTGCCTAGTTTTTTATGATGGCAAGAAGCATCTTTTTTTTTACCACATCAGTGTATGAGAGGAGTGAAGTAGGGTAAATTTACATTAACGCTCTGTCCAAGGTCTCTTCAGAAAATCCAAACAGCTAAGCCTGTGAGGAACAAGTTTAGCTTGTCTAACTTCAAATGTGTTCAAAAAGGGAAGGAAGGAAGAAAGGGAAGGAAGGAAGAAAGGGAAGGAAGGAAGAAAGGGAAGGAAGGAAGGAAGGGAGGAAGGAAGAAAGGGAAGGAAGGAAGAAAGGGAGGAAGGAAG
>VZTU01025218.1:220860-329209 GCA_013400835.1 Zapornia atra | reverse complement strand
GAAGGAAGGAAGGAAGGAAGGAAGGAAGGAAGGAAGGAAGGAAGGAAGGAAGGAAGGAAGGGAGAAGCTTTAATACTTTTTGGAGAAGGAATATCTTTCCGTAAGTGGGGCATCTATTACCAATTCTACTTCTCCCCATAGTGAATACAGAAACATGTAACCATGTCCCCAAAGTGCTGAGTTATATCAGTCCAAAACCTCTTCACACAGTCCTGCTTGTGTGCATGTGTGTGTTAGTCTCTAAATAAATGCTGCATTCAATTTTGTAATTTTTTTTGAGTGTAATCAGTAAGAACACCACAACAAAATCCCTGTCCCACTGATGTCATAAATGACTTGGTACTGCATGTATTCTACATGTCCCTGTGACTGAATAGCCTCTGTCCCACTGCCAAAAAGATCTGAGGTGAAATTTCCTTTCTTTTTAGTGGGATCCTTATTGATGAAGGTATCCAGGGACTGGAAATCCTGCTGTGGTTAAGACAGTAACATAGTCTGTTCATTGTACCCTTCCCAATCTTAGAAACATGTTGATTTGTTTCTCACCTCAAATGGCCTTTCTTACATCTCATCTTCTGACACAATCTCCAATTCGTATGTATTTTTGGTTGTTGTTTAATATCTTTTTATAGTGTGACTAGTTCAAAACCTTTCCTTCCTCACAAAGCTAAATTTTCTTATTGCTTTACTGTCCAGGATTGGCACAACTATTTCAAATGATCTACTTTTCAGATGATTCCCAGATCATTCCCAGACTGTGAGACAGCCTGTTTATGTGATGGAAAGTACCAGAGGTAACCTTACACTGATACATTAATTGTTTGCATGAGTGAAAAAAAAAATCAAAGTTATTTGACTTTCATACTCTGCACATACCCATGCTTCTGTCTGACTGTATCACACTTGGTTTCTTGGACTCTTTTTAGAGTGCCATCAGCACCATCCTGTCGAGTTCACTTCTTCACTGTGGAATATACTCCCTGTACAGGCCACCTTATGCTCTTGAAGACCTCTAGCTTTCTAAGCAAGGAGCTAAGCAGATGGCATACTTTCTATCTCAGCATTCTTGTGGACAAGACAGGACAACGGTAAGGAAGTAGCTGTATAATGGCATGAATGGAGAATGAACTGATGCGGGCAAGACCGAGGGAACTGGATCGCGGTAGGAAACTAAAGCACAGGGCATCTACACAGCCAGAAGCAAAAAGTCCTTATTAGCCAGCCAGCCAAAAATCTTGTACCTGCCTGTGTCCTAGTCCCTTTACTGGAAATTACAGCTTGCTTTCTCTCACCCTTTGTTTTTGAGACTATTAAAGAACAGTGAGAGAGGAACAATTCCTCTACTTGTGACAAGCACTTCTTTACACTGTCGTGACACTTGTTTGGAAAGTTGGGTCCTGACGCTATTGCTGTTCAAACGAACTGGGAATCTTCCACTGCTGTGGACTGAAGCTGTTGTTACAGGGTGTCTGGAGAAAAAAATTTCCCACTTTTCCTTTGTGGTCTTGGCATGAACATTTAGCTCTTCACTTGGAGTGGTTCCTCTCTTAGTTGTGTACTTCTATTATTCTCAGAGCTAATTTTAGTTTCTCCTGCTATTTCTTTCCTGAGACTAGAGCAGCTACTAATCTTGTCTCCACTCTGTCTGTCACTCTGTTTATGGAGTTGGTAAGGCACATCTAGGAAACTAGGTGCTACAGAAGAGGATGAGAAAGATAAAGCTAGACAATAGAAATAATAGCACGAAAACCCATCCTGCAGTGGCGTAAAATGGGTATCAATGTAAGTTCTATATTAAATGTATGTTTCTGGAAGTGTTTAGAAACAAAATTGGAATTGACAGAACCTGAACTCTTTGAAAAAGCAAATAAGGAAATTTCCAGGAGCTTGTCCGTGAAACCTATTGCACCTCATCGACATCAGCTTTCACAGGAAAATTTCAGGAAAATAGGTTTCAGCACTCAGTTTTAATGCCTCTGGGGTAAGGTCACATCTTTGTCCCAAGCCTGGAGTAGAAAGCTGTGTAATTACAACATTGTAGTGGCACAGCAAAGACTACCTGGGGATCTCCTTGCTCTTCATAAGCTATAAACACAAGCTGCCCCGCTGATTTCAGTAAGAACTGTAATATTTAGAAGAAGGAAAAGAAAGTGGGCAGTAAATTAGTCTGATTTTCTCATTCTCACAAGGTAAGAGGAGGGCTACAATATTTGGGCTCCAGTTACTGCAAGAGGAAGGTTAATAACCTTTCCTTCCTAGAATTAAAGAATTAAAATAATAATAATCCTTGGTATTTATTTTTGGAAATAATTTTCCCCAAACAATTTTATTTTCATCCAGCCTAATTTTCAGAAGTGTGGGTTTGGAATGGGACTTAAAAATTAGTTTCAAGTGTGTAGGACACAGGGTGTTGGGACAATATACTAGTACCTGTGAGAGCCTACCACTAGGCTTGGGTGTGCCTGAAGTTACACTCATAAATTCATATTTAGGCAGTTGTTAAGTAAGTGGCTTGATTGTAAAAAATACTGATGACCCAGCTTCTCCAGCTGACTTCAATAAAATCTGTGTGTATGTCAGTGTGCATGTGTGCATGTTCAGTACTTCAAAAATCAAGCCACATATTTAGATGCTTAAATCTAGGCATCTAAGGCTTGAAGATGTTGCCAATAATAATTCTCTTGGCTTCACTGTGGGGATGACACACAGAGTGGATTTTAACTACAGGTGCTTCTACAGGAGAACAAGCAATGTGAGCAGAGGGACCTGATGTAACTATTGTTTTTTTGGTTCTTTCTAAAACAGAGGATTGTGGTTTTGAAACATCAGCACTGCCTTTCCTACACCTGAGCAAACAGCCCATAGGAAAGCTATCACAGAGAATCCCCCGGCTTCCCAGGCTCATCCTTCTGATCAGTGTTTAATAAAACTAATCATAACCCATTGCTTTGCATTAATAACATGTGACAACGCAGAATGTTTCTTACACTGTTTTTCTGATAATCATGTCTGAAGGAAACCCTCCTTAAAAAAATTCACCTACAGATGCTCATACCTTCTTTAGTTTCAAGCAGAAATGGCAGAATGCCATTTTTCAGCAGGTTACATATTTTAATAAGACTTCATGGACTGCAATATACATACTTCTGGGGAACGGCTGGCTGGCTCTTTTGGAAAACAGTTCAGCCATAAACCTAATCTTTGAGTCATCCTTGTGCTGAGAAACTTAAATTTACTCAGTGGCTTTCAGTTAGCAGCTATAGAGGTCTGACTGCTGTGGAATGATTTGCAACCAGAAGGAAAAAATACATTTTTTTAAATTAAAGATAAAAAAGAAAGTTTCATAATAATCTTTGCATACTAGTTGTCTATGTGCGAAAATGACCTACTCATTTCTGTGAGTCACTTGAGCTTTGGGATAATACACAACGGAAAAGATTGTATTTTGGGTTAAAAACCTGCTGTGCTCCTGCAGAAGATACTTGCTTGGCAGAACTTGCCAAAAATGGACCAGGTTCTCACCACACTCTACACTTGAAGGCAACTTCAGTGCAAAAAAAATTCAGCAGGACTGTATAAACCAATCTGGCTTCTGGTTACGTTGCATTTTAAAAAAATATAGTTTTGTTATAAAAAACCAGACAAAAAATCTTCCAAGAAAAGTTACACTCACAAAATTATTCCACTGGAAAAAAACTATGTGAACCCTGAGCACAGGTATCCAACAACTGCGATCATCAAGCTTACCTATCACAGGAGGTGTTTAAACTAAGAGGGCAGTGTCTGCGAAATGCATGTGAGTTTGATTTCCTCTGGGGAGAGTGATGCCGGTGAGAAGCCAGCCAACATTCTCATTACCCCCTACTTACTTCACTTTCTTCTTGCATCCATCCCCTTTTCCACACTACGTATTCAGATTAAAGCCACTGACCACACAGAGGCGGATGGGTCTGTTGGAGCGTGCAAAGACAGCTAGCTGTCCCAGGAAGGTGGTGATGCAGGAGGTCAGGGTCCCACTTTCTCTTACTGCCACTGTCAAAAGCACTTAGATACTGCAAGGCACCGGGCACTGTGTGCTCAGTGCAGTCTCTGAGGCACACTCAGAATGTAAACTTTTGGGTAGATCTCATTGTTTCTACTCCCATTACAAATGCACTGGGGAGCTGACAGGCAGCGCTACTAGACAGTGTGCCCAAGGCCACACATCACATCGGTGGCAAACTGGAAACTGGATGTGGGGAATCCTGCCATCTGGCTTTGTTCTCAAACCGTTGGCCACACAACTTCTCCCACTGTAAGCAATACATCTTAAGTGAAAAGGAAAACAATGTGCAAAGCAGCCAGGAAAGTAATGAGTAATATTAAAAAGGCAGCTATGAAAATAACATTTTTGAAATCAAAGCACCCAAATGAGGACTGAAAGAATAATTGTATTTGTGTTTTTACGCAATGATGTTCAAGATGTTCAAGACCTGTCTGGACGCCTCCCTGTGTGACCTGTCCTAGGGAGCCTGCTTTGGCAGGGGGGTTGGACCCGATGAGCTCTGGGGGTCCCTTCCAACCCCTACGATTCTGTGATTCTGTGAACTCAGACATTTTCACTTCTCGCCTCCTGCGCCATGTTGTCTTGGGAAATGCAACGAAGAAATAAGCAAGAACTCAAACTGCACTGCGAATGCCTTTCACTGAGTGGACATAGGGGAGATTTTCATGTAGCAAAACGGTAAGAAAGATACAACTGTATTTTATATATGGACCAAAGCCTCAGATAAAGTCTCTAGTGGCAGCAGAACAGTGGGGTTGCCATTGGTTAGACGGAACCAACTCATTTTACGCCTCAGTCCCTTGGTGAATTCAGTTAGGTGAGGACAGCGACAGCACAAATGGGATACAACCTTTCTGTACACACATTAGAACACAGGGCTCCTTTAGCGTTAACGAAAACAACGTTTTCGCATTTAGGCATGCATGCTGCAGCACAAGCTCTCTTAGAGCACTCCTAATCTCTTGTATAATTCCCAGCAATAATTGCTTTCTGAGACTCTGCAAAATACACACTCCCATGACCTTGAAAATCATCTTCTTCAAAGCTACTCTTCATTCATGTTCTAAAGAAACTCGCCACATATTTCTGAGTCTCGGTCCAGTGTCTTGCCACATGTTTGCTTTAGACTTTCATCCTTCAGGACTTACAGATACTGTTCACTTTAGCATGAAGGGAATTTTAAATCTTGGTACTATGTAAGTAATGATGGATACTGATATACTAGTCTGATGGAGCATGTAAGAGGAAACTCAAGCATAAAGGTGTGTGAGCACAATTACCCAAAATGACAATAAATGAACTTGCTGTGAATTGGAATTGTAACTTCTGTAGTGTAAATATAGTTCCACTTCCTTCTTAACACTCAGCTTGCAATACATGTCACTCCTACAGATGTAAGCTGAATGGAGATTTTCCTCCAAGGAATTCCACTAGTCTAGTGAGATTGTTTAGACAGGGGACACAGTACTACTAGACTCTGGGTTTGGTCAGGTAAGTCGGGAAGCTAATTGTATAGCACATCATTAACATACTGCCCCAATTTTAGTGGATTAATTGTTCAGCAGCTTGGAGAAGTAATTGCAGGTCTTGTTATGAAGGAAACAAAAGAAGAAGCCCCTGTAGCATTCCAGATTATAGTACATACATGGCAAAACATCCAAGTGTCCTCAAAAAAACCTGAATGTACCAATAAGAGCTTCTAAAAAGGCAAGATGTTTGTTTCCCATTAGGATTTTTCCCTTTCAAGAGATGTCTGATAATGATTTAAGCAAGAAACATACAGAATATGATTTTGGCATCCTTTGACATCTGGCAAACAGGAAAACACTTCTGAGTTAGGTGACATCAGAACAGACAAATTCTACATGCTGGAAGAAAATTTCTCTGCTGTGGCCAAGTAGCAAGAATGGGCTTTTTGAAAAATAATTCACAAAGTTATGTGAACTGTGGAAAAAAAATGTGAATTGAACAGAAAGCAATATGGCATTAGAAAAACGCCATGTGACTGCACTAGACCCAAACCCAGTGTCTCCTCAACTGACTCTCCCCTTTTCCTGACAGAACTTAAACACGGTGTCATCTCTGCTTCAGAACTGCAGATTGCCAGAAAACATGACTCTGCTGACAATGCTTTAATGACAAGTTGCCCCTTTCTGGTGCTGTTCTCAAGGCATCTGGTTTTAGTCCCTGTTTGTTTGCGGTATCCTAGACTAGCTAGAGTTCAAGTCAATCCAATCTGATACAGCCATTCATCTTTCCATACATAATTAGCCCCAAAATACAAAATGTCAGGATAGGTAATTTAAAAATTATCATCTCCTTCAAGAAGGAAAAGGCAGCTGCAGCTTTTCAAATTACAGTGAAGAGAAGCAGTTACTTGTAAGTAACAATGATTTTGCACTGAATGCTTTTGCTATCCCTGTTACAAGTGGGTGCAAAGGCTGCAGTGGGGACTTCTTTTTAGGAAGGAGAAGAAGGGATGTATTAGACATTGTCAGTAGCAGATAAGACATTTAAGAGATTCAAAGCTCTTTCTCTCTCTAGCATTTCGAAATCTGCTAGTTGGGACTCCACTGGGGCTCTGGACATCCCGTATTAGTGACGATTCTGGCTACTCTGCAGCCAGGAGGAAATCCCAAGGCTCTGTGAAGCTAACCATCTGCCTTTTTGGAAGCAGGACAACAACCAGAAAGAAATCTTGACTGATTGTTCACACAAGAAAATTATAGCTCTGTAAGCAAGCCATAAGTTGCTGCCACGATAGGTATAGAGACCAACAGCCTGCAGTGCAACTCTTTCATCCCAAAGTGGAGTTTAGAAGAGGCTTTTGGCTGCAGAGATGTAATTATGCAGGGCTTACTAATGGTGAATAAGGCAAACAGGTACCCTAATAATAGGTGCTGCTACACATCAGATGTACTAAAATTAGGGTTTTCTTAAAAAACCTCAAAATCTACAGCTTAGCTCCCCTGACTCCCATAGTATAACTATCGCTGGCTGGAGGGAGAGCAGAGCGCTTCTCCAAAACCCACCCCAAAGAAATCACCCCTGTCATTTGGTGCTCTTACATGGTGGTATCAGTGCCCTTGCAGGGGCAGTGTGGCTTCCTACTCTGTGCAAAGGGTAGCGCCCACAAGTCTCCAATTCTGATCCCAGCTCTAGAGCTAGCCTTCGGAATAATCCTTTGCAGGCAGATTGCAGTCAGTATCTGTTATTCCATCAGCAAAATGGAGATAAGATGAGAGATTTGGTTTGTGAAGCACTTAGAGACCAAGTCAGAAAAACTGCCAAATAAAAACTAGATTTTATTACTGTAACTAATATTATCTTCAGGTCTATAGTGATGCCATGTTCCTGCAACACAGAGGCTCTTCATTTTTAGAACAATGCAACAAAATTAGTTCTATCATTTTTTTCTTTAAGGATACTTTTGGCAAACTTCTCAGGAGTTGAGCTTTCCAGGGCCCCCAGTTATACTCAGAACACAATGCAAAAGCCCGGATAAACAGTGTTCTTTCTTTCCTCTCTCCCTCCCCCTCCCATTTGCTAAAAAATACATGGGATCAGGTGAGAAAAGGTTACATTTGCTGTTCCAGAAGGACAGATTTTTCTCTCCATGCTACCAGACTGTGCCTAACAGGCTGTAGCGGGACAGAAGAGACAATTCTAAACTAATTGAGTTCACAACAGAAAAGTTTTGAACTGGGAGAAAACATAATTTGAGAAAGATCGAGCTCCTTTCTAAGGACAGAACAGAGGATGACTGGGACAGTGTAGTTGGGTTTCTGTTTTATTTTTGGGCCTGACCACAAAGTATTTGAGGCAATTGCAATGGTAGATGTTCAACACAGCAAAGACCCAGGTGCTGCAACAAGTACTAAGTTGCTGAAGTCACAAAATGATCAATATCCTTTCAAGTTCAGTATCTGTGTGTGAAACACCTGTTCCATGGCTATAGAGATTGATGGTTGTCCTTACTGTTGCACTGAAGCAATTATGAAGAACAGAGTGGGGCTTCTCAGCTTCAAAGAGTCCAGCTGAACATCAGTTGATTTCCTAACACATTTTGTAAGGGACATAAAATCTCTACTACTGATCTTGCTGGGTTTATCCCAGAAAAGCTCTAATTTGGAATTCAGTCTAGAGACTGAGAGGGGAAAAGGGTCTGCTGTATCCAATGAGCTACACTGAGAAGGTTAAACTGTGGTAAAGTAGAATCTTAGGATCTTCCTTGTAGTCAGTCTGAACAGTCTATACTTTTAGCCTGACCACATCACTCAGCCCCTGTCATCCTCTCTGACCCCTCAGATACTTTTTATTTAAAAAGATCTACTGCAAACAGAGTATTAGCTACCCTTAGGATGTCACAGTCCCTGTGTGTTATGTCTCTTGGTAGTGCATGGACACATACTGCAGCCAACTGGAAATCTTTTGTTTGAATTTTGTACCCCTTGGGAAAAAAATACCCAAGCCATCAAGGTGGCTACTTAGCCTTACACGTTCTATTACTATTATTATTATTATTATTATAAACCAGTCTCTGCTATGAACAGATATCTTTAGGCTTTCTAAAAACATTGGGTTTCAATATTTATTAAAGAAGAGCATAAGCACTGTGACAGCATCCTTTGTCCTGTAGGTTTGGCTGCTGGCACTCGCGGGTCACTTAAAGGTTACTTAGCTGAGGGCTAAACCGTTCCTTTGGTGATTGTCAGGAGGACTCAGCCAGGGCTGATCCCCTTCCCTGTGGGAGCTGCTCCAAACAGAGCCTCTGCTTGGCCCCCAGCCTGAGCTATGGCTGCACCTGCCCCTGGACCCCACTGATCCAGACCCTGACCTCTTGCATGCCCATCACGATGGATTATCTTTTTTGCCAAAAGTTTTCTCAAGGAATTAAAAATAACTCCTTAACAAAATCCAATTAGTATTTTCAGATTATAGATTCACTAATAAAATACACGCCCATTCATATCTGTGGCATTAGCTAGGATGGTTACTCCTGCATCTCAGAGGTGTTAGATGTAAAGAGGGAAGCACTGTTTTAAGGTTCTGTTAAGACATCAGTATCTTTTCACTTGATATTGTTTAGCTATTATGTGTGGAAATTACACAGTGGAAGAAAAGTGCTGGTAGAACACACTGGTAATTATCAACAGGTACAGACAGAAAAAGAGTGGCTGTTAAAAAAAACATCATTTGAAGGCAATTTCCTACTCAGATATATTTTTAAAAGGGACCCTTGTCAGAATCTGTATCACCTGAAAATCAGGTTCATTTAGAGTATGCAGTGGTGCTCTGCCCTCCTCCCAAACAGTGATGCAGCACCAGCAGAAGGTTTTCTAAAAATCTGGCTTAGTGCATTTTCTGTTGCCGTGTCCAGTAGCCTGGTTTAGAGCCCTGGTGCATCTCTATAATATCTGTCCCTCTAATTTCATGGGCTTTTAATTTGTGAGCAGATGCCAGACAGAGGAAAAAGGCCGTAACCGTTTTGCCCGCTGAGATCAGGGAGCCATTTTGCTATCGCTCCGCACAAAGGAGAAGCAGAGAAGCCAGCACAAACCTTGCTGGAAAACACGTGGCAGGACAGAGCTCACAGGCAGACTAAAGCGAAAGTTACTGTTGTTCCTAAATTGTGCCCAAGTTTAAAAAAAAAACCCACCCAAACCCCCCCTGTGTTATTGCTTTAACTTTGGAGATGCAAAGTGGAATATATTGGAAACACTAACCGATTCATAAGTATTGCTTTTCTAGTAACTGTGAGATGAAAACTAACCAACTCTATATAAAATTATTAAGATCATTCTTTGCTGGAACAGCAGATGCCAAAGAAAAACAGTCAGAAAGGTTGACTTCCAGAAACACTAACAAAAAGATATCATATTTAGAAGCTGGTCTCTGTTAAAAAATTGGACCTAAAAGTACTGTTTTGAACCAAGTACAGCTTTTCCCAAGCTTTTGACAGATGTGACTGGCTTATTACTGCAGCACAGCTATTATTTAGAGGCTTAATAAGGACTGTTTTATCTAATAGATTCTACAGTCAACTTTCATGACAGACAGAGGCAGATAAAGATAGATGTCCAAATAATGGACACCGGGTTCAGTGTCTCTCAGGTCAGATTCTGTGTGGCAGCATCCCCTGGGGAGTGAGCTGGATGTTTATCTATTTGCAGGGCTGCCTGCGTGCCTCACCGCAGCTGATGCAGAAACGCAGATGCACAGATGCTTTTGCCCGTTGGGTGCGTTAGTGTCACAGGCTGACGGGCTGTCAGTTAACACAGGGCCCCTGGTTTTTCCTGACAGGGTGAAGGGAGAGCTTTGTTGCCACATCAGCCTCCCTCTCTGGTGACTCGGACTCACATCTTCTTACCAGTGGGCAAACCTCCCATGCTTCTGTTTTGAGTTTAGAGGCCCACCAGGCTATTTTGAATCGGTGAAATCTTCTTCTCGCGGCTCAAACACATTTGTTTGCTTTTCCCCCAAGGGACGTTCAACATGAAATAGAACATGTTCTTCTTCTTCAAGCTAATCAGAAACATGTTGCTCGTAGTGTTGCATGAAGAACATACCAAAAGGTAAGCAGGTACAAGCGATCCTTTTGTGTACACACAGAGGCACAGACTCAGCAGGCCTCCTCAGGGTTCAAGTCAGGTGGAGTGGAGATTGGCAGGAGGAAAGGGAATGAGAATTTGGACAGCAGTTAGTTTATAATGGGAACTTCGAGTGGGAGACACATATAGGGTATTTACATTGGGGAATTACCACTTCCTTGGCCTGCTCCTTCCTCCCCCTTCTTGTACTGAGCTGGTTCTTTGCTCCCTTTCTCAGCTTTTTTTTTGCTTCCCATGCTTGAAGCATTTTTCATTTGGTCCCATGTCCATCAAATGACCTTTCTATAACACATGATATGAGTTAAGAGCTGCATGAAAACCTCTTCATAATTTGTGCTTTCATACAGTCGTATGGCATGTAGGTAGCATCTATTAATATTTTAAACATGCTGAAAGGAAGGCTGTGCTGGAGCCAGATCCCATGGCTTGGCTGGTTTCAGTGCATATAGAACATTTCACTGCATTTATCCTCCACCTCTGTTTTTCCGATGAGAAATATGAACCCAGCAATTTTAACAAACTGTCCTAAAAGATCATCTCTGACATCCCAGAGCACACCTAAACAGTGGGACTATTCCATGGGGAGGCAGCAGTGCTGAAGCAGCCCTGATGGGGACAGTGGATGATAAATTTCTACAGCTGCACTGTAATATAAGTTCAGGAAAGGAAAGTTAAATGCACTCCTGTCCTGTTTTTGCAGAGGTACCTCATCACAGAGCAAGGGAAAAATAACCTAAATTCTTCTTGGCTCGGGTGTATGTGGGCTTTGAAGGCGCTGCTTAGTTCCACATGCCCAGTGATCAAAAAGAGGGCAAGACTTCAAAGGAGCAAAAACGGTTGGGAAGAGCAATACCCGGAGAAAAAGGAAGGCGATAACGTATAAACTGCTAAAGGAATGAGATAAACCACCGTTCATCAGGCAATTCACATGCAGCTGAAATATTTAAACCCAAGGACTAAGATGGGTGTATTAATATAATATGTGAGACAGAATTGAAATTAACAGGAAAAGATAAAACTTGGGTTGGGACTGGGGAAAGCCATGTGATTGAGCCCTCAGCTGTTTAACAATTAGATTGACAAATGCAATAGTGGAAACCCTGCCGGTTGAGAGACTTAAAATGAGACAAGGAGAAGCACTATTGGCATGTAGTAGGGAAGATTCTCCCACTGTTGGGAGGTGGAATGAACCATTCATTAGGATGGTCATCTATGCTATTTTGGTTGGAAAAGTGACAGAAAAAATACAGTGGAAGGTGGAGGCCAATGCTTTTTTCTCATCACGAAGAAAAAGGAGTTAGGCCTGTTAGCCAGGGAGAGACAGCAGTGACCTCCATTGTGCAAATGACAGTGAATTCAGTCTATGGTAACTTGGTGAAATATTTCGTGTCACTTAGTGATATTCAGAGGGAAAATCTTGCTATTGCAATTTTATTGCTATCCTTAAAAAAAAAAATCAGATTTTATAAGTCTCTGCACATTAGCATTTGCTTCTCAAACTATTGACAAAAGAGCAGAATATTCTCAGAACTGTGAATGATTTAAGTTGGAAGGGATCTCTGGAGGTTATCTAGTCCAAGTCCCTACTAAAAGTGGATCGTCTTTGAAGTTAGAGCAGGTTGCTCAGGATCACATCCAGCCAAATCTAAAATATTTCCAAGGATGAAGATTTTAATATTTCTTTGGGCATCTTGTTCCAGTGTTTGATCTCCTTCACTGTGAATTCTTTTTCTGAAATCAAATCAGACTTTCCCTTGCTATCTCTAGTCTCCTCTGTCATTAAGCTGCCCCTTGAAATGACATAACTATAGGAATCAAAGCAATTAGAAAGCAAAATTTACAACACAATAAGGAAAGATTAAGGCCCATTTTAAAATTAGCAAGTCATTCATAGAATCTTTAAGGTTGGAAAAGATCTCTAAGATCATCAAGTCCAACTGTCTGTCCAGTACCACCATGCCAACTAAACCATGTCCTGGAATGCCATATCTGTGCATATTTTTGAACACCTCCAGGGATCGTGACTCCACCACCTCTCTGAGCAGCTTGTTCCAATGCCTGATCACTCTTTCATTGAAGGTATTCTTCCTAATATCCAATTTAAAATTCCCCTGATGCAACTTGAGACCATTTTCTCTCATCCTATTGCTAGTACTTGAGAGAAAAGACCAACTCCCACCTGGCTACAACCTCCTTTCAGGTAGTTGCAGAGAGCAATAAGATCTCCTACCCTCAGCTTCCTCTTCTCCAGGATAAACAACCCCAGTTCCTTCAGCTGCTCCTCAAAACATTTATTCTTCATTCCCCTCACCAGTCTCATTGCCCTTCTCTGGACACGCTCCAGTGCCTCAATGTCTCTTCTGTAGTGAGGGGCCCAAAACTGAAGACAGTATTCAAGGTGGGGCCTCATCAGCGCTGACTTGTGCTCCCAACCCTTTACCAGCTTCATTGCCTTTATGAGAATTTACCTTCTCCTAAGAATTTTCAGCCTTTCCAAGAGTGAAAACTGGACTGAAATAAACATTTTTCCAGAATGAAAACTTCTTTCTGTCTGACTATAGATCTGTAATTATTTGTGACACTTTTCTTTTAATGGCTTTTTCTCACACCAAGCATGTAGCGGTGAGTAAAAACCCTCAAGTAACATACCAGTGAACAGACCTTTGAACAATATTGATATAGTAATGCATACCAAAACATTAAGTGAAAACAAATGTAGAAAAAATGATGCACTGCACATGACTATGAAGGCAGAACAGTGTGGCATGGTGACATTCAGGTAGCAAGCTTCATCAATTTGTACGTTACATTGATTGATTGCAATAAATAGATGAAATGAGACAGAAAGTGCACTGAAGAGTGGTAATGATTATGAAATTTCCTACTGAGACAAGTCCTATTTCTTGGCAAGCTGGCCTCAGTTACATTGGTCTGTGGACAACCTAAACAACGAGAAGCACCCAGACAAATGTCAATATTTGAAGTGAGGGAACAACAGGCATTTTGGACAGCAAGCACATTTTCTTTGGATCACCCACCTTTTTAGCTTAATATTGCCCTGGAAGAAGCTTCAGCAATGTATATTTTAAGAGCATATGTACGTGTCAGGACTGGAGCACAGGTCTGTCGGAAGGACCATCCAGCAGTTGAGAACAAGTCCTGTATCTTTTCTACAGTCTGAAAACAGAGACACTTTTTTTCCTTGTTCTTTTTAAAGCGCTTCTTTCATGGTTTTTCTGCCAGCTTTGTATTGAAATAGTGTTGATTCTTTCTAAACTATCCCATGACACTCCTATATGACATGCAGTACAAGAAGCATTGAACATCTTGATATAGCTTTACTCTGTTTAAACATACATCAAATTGTATAGTTGCCTCCCACGCCCATGTCTACATCTCAGAACTTTTCAGGGACACAGCCCATAATATTATTGCTATCTTTTTCTTCACTTTAGTTTGCAATGAGAGAATCCCAGGAGCTAGGACAGATAATTCTCTCAGGGATGCTTACATGGTGCTCACATGGAACAACCCATGGCTAAATATATGGAGACTGCACTGGGAAAACCTGTCATTTTAATAAGAAATCGGGGAGCATTAATACCCATCACTTACTGACCTTCCCCAAATTCAGTGACTGAATTCAGACTCTGCTATTATCAGTCTGCGGATTTAATAAAACTTTCACTGCCTAATAACTCTGTGTGTAGTCAAACATAGATTAGCATGCTATATAGAATTCCTCATGAAAAATTCTGTTGGTTATTATAACCATCCTGTCTATCAGCTTGAACACCTGCTGTTTGGGAAAGTGACTGCCAGTTCTGACATCTGAATGCAATCCGGAATATTATAACCATGCATCACTCAAAACATCCTTTTCAAAGGCACAGTCCAATCATCATAATTTCCTTGGTTGGTCGCCTGTTACTATCATTTGTCCTAAGATCTTGGAGATAAACAGAAAAAGTTTCCAGATGCACAGCCATATATCCTAACTCTCAGATTGTAAGGAAAACCATTACAACTGGGGGGTGGGGTGGTGTTCAGTTTTTGGAGCTTCTATATGATTATAGAGGAAGAACTAAAAAAGTCTTACTTTGTAGGAAGTTTTGTCTCCATGTTGGGTAGAACAAGGCAGAGAACTATTGCTTTTGTATCTAGTTAAATCTAGTTCAAATGTTAACTAGGTTAAAATGTTGAATGAAAATTCATTAAAAGCACATTTTGTATATATTTCCCCAGGTTTGTATGGAAAGAAAATTATCAAAGAGCTTTTATTTTTAAGAAATTTTAGATTTGATTTTTTTTTTAAAACCTTTTCTTTCTCTTGAAGGCCACATGGAAAACCAAATGGTTTTAATAGACTTTTGGGTCAATACTTAAGTAAGTACACTAAAGCAATGTAATCCATCCAGACAGTACAAGGTAGCAGCATGGATGTACTTACAGAAAGTTTTTAGCACCCCCTACTTACAGAAAGGTTTTAGCACTCCCTTTAAATGTGTGGCTCAAGCTCCTTCATCACTGACATGGTAAGAGTTAAATAGCTCTCTCTTAGGTACTGTCTATCCAAGCTGATTTCCTTTTACAACATGGACACCCAGCTGGTTGACCAAGGGAAACCAGTTGATGTTACTTCTTTGGATGTCAGTAGGGCTTTCGGTACTGTGTTTCACCGTATCTCACTGGACAAAATGGTCAGCACACAACTAGACAAAGCCATAAGGCATTGGGTGGGCAGTTGGCTGAAGGGTCAGGCCCAGAGGGTGATAGCAAATGGGGTTACATCTGGCTGGTGGCCAGTCAGTATTGGGGTTCCCCAGGGCTCCATTTTAGGGCCATTTAAAAAAAATATTTTCATAAACGACCTGGACTCGGGACTAGAAGGTGTCTTATGTATGTTTGCAGATGGCCCCAAATTGAGAGGAGCTGTTGACTCTGTTGAGGGTGGAGAAGTCTTGCAGAGAGACCTCGGCAGATCATAGAGCTGGGCAATCACCAACAGCATGAAGTTCAACAGGGGCAGGTACTGGATTCTGCACCTGTGAAGGGACAACCCTCACTGCACATCCAAACTGGGGGATCAGATGCTGGAGGCCAGCCGTGATGAGAGGCATTTGGGGGCCTTGGTCAACAGCAAGTTAAACGTGAGCCAGCAGCGTGCCCAGGCAGCCAGGGGGGCCAACTGTATCCTGGGGTGCATCAAGCACGGCACGGCCAACCGGTACAGGAAGATGATTGTCCCGCTCTACACTGCGCTGGTGTGGCCTCACCCTGAGCACTGTGTGTGGGTTTGGGTGTCACAGTACAAGACAGACATAAATATTGGAGAGTGTCCAGAGGAGGGCAATGAGGATGGTGAAGGATCTGGAGGGGAGGACATATGAGGAGAGGCTGAAGTCCCTTGGTTTTTTCAGCCTGGAGAAAAGGAGACTGAGGGGAGACCTCATCACGGTCTATGGCTCCCTGACAAGAGGGAGCGAAGGAGCAGTTGCCCATCTCCTCTCTTTGGTGACCAGTGATAGACGCCAAGGGAACAGCATGATGCTGTGACAGGGGAGGTTTAGGCTGGATGTTAGGAAGAGGTTCTTTCCTGAGAAGGTGGTCGGGCACTGGCACAGGCTCCCCAGGGAAGTGGTCACAGCACTGAGCCTGACTGAGTTCAAAAAACACTCAGAAGATGCACTCAGTCCCATGCTCTGACTTGGTTGGCTCTGTGTGGAGCCAGGAGTTGAACTTGATGATCCTTAAGGGTCCCTTCCAACTCGGAAGATTCTATGATTCTTTCAACCCAAGAGAGCAGCACTTTGTCTGTGAAATTTTGTACCCTGCCTGAAAAAGACCCCTTGTGTCACAAAGCCTCTGTGTTTCTGCTCCATTAAGTAATGGGAATACAGTGACAAGAAGAATAAGGTTTGAAACACTAAGGGTTTTGAGCAACAAGGATGATCTGTGTTACTTGTAAACATAAAAGTAAAAAGCTCGTGTTCTTAATCCTGCCTGTTCTTATACTATAGGGAAGTTTTGGTTGACAGAGAAATCCCTCACCTTGGTTGAAGCTTTATAGTGTTTTCATGCTGGTTTTAAGGCTCCATTGTTATAAGATGTGCAGTTCTGCCCAACTTGCTAAATACAGACTTAATAAACACCACTGCTGAAGTATTTATCACAGCAAAGCGAACTTGAATAGAAAGTAGGAGAAAGGACATGAGCGCTTCAAATTGCAGCTCTCTAGTCCCAAAGTCACTACTGAATAAACGTGCAGGTGAACATCACAGCAGCCTACACTGCTGAAGATCCTTTCTTTTCAGTAGTACCTGTAGCACAACCACCTACTAAATAAGGACTCTGCTCCTCTCTTTCAGATCTCTTGATCACATACGTTCAAATAAATCTGAAAGCTCATAAGCTTTGGTACTATTATTCAACACAATTGTAACACACGAAGATGCACTGTAGATGAAGATGGACAAATGAGGTTTGGGTACTGCAATTATACCAGCATTGAGTTAATTCACCTAAATAGCAGCCCAACATCCTAACTTAGGTGACTAATCTTGAATCTTTTGCTTCCTGGGCAAACTGAACATTGATGTCATTCTCTTGAAATTAATGGCCCCAATTATTTGGGGTGGCTGCTGGCCCAGTGATTCAGCTGGATATGATCTGAAATGTCTGTGAAAATGAAGTTCTCAAAAAGCATTTATTTTAAGATAGACATTATTATGTCACCTAGTAAAACTAAAAAATAGCACCCACACATCTCTGCAATAAATAACAACGAGATCTTCCTTTCAAGCCATCTCATTGCAAGAAAAACTTCCAGCCAGGAAAGGCAGGAAATACTTGACCAGAAAGATATATCTTATGCTTAAGTCTGGGAGCCTCTTTCCAAGTGGAATCAATTTCACTGCTCAAACCTTTCAGCTACCCAAGAGCTAATATCTAAGCTAAATCATTGGGAGTGAGCAAAGGCAATTTAACATGTTCTGTAATAAGTAATAATCACCAACCACCATGAAAAATCCAGTTCAGAAGGTTTTAATTTGATCTATAATGTTTCCCAGCTGCCTATTACATTGAAACCTCTCTAGAATTTCATGGGAGAATGTTTTCTCTTGTCCATATAAAATAAGATTCTCAACAATTAAAAAAACAAAAATCCTGAAAATATCCTGCCTGAGAGTTGTTGTTGGTTGGTTGGGTTTTTTCTTTACAGAAATTACGGATTTCACAGAAGAGTCCATAGCAATATTTCCCCACCTTCTCAATCTAGAGAATTTAAAATTTTTTTTAGTCTTTCTCTGAGCCTAGGAAGACACAGGTCCAAAGTGCCTTTATTGTATTTTTCCGCCACTGCAGAAAAAAGGAAAAAAAAAATCCTGACAGGTTAAATGTTGGTTCTCAAATAGAAGAGAAACAAGATAATAAAAATACCTCAGACTAAACATTTACACACTGTCTGCTTGGGCTGGAGTGTACGGACATCTGAGTTTTTTGGATTTCTGGTGGAGTCTTAAGCTATAGCAAAGCGCTTAGCTGAACTGCCAACAGCACCAGTTTACCCAGGAGGCTGCAGGCATCCTTCCATCATTTCAAAATTCAGATTGTCTGAACAAACAGAAAAAATGTGGAAAAGAAGCTGAGGAATGTCAATGCAGCAAAGAGAATGAAGTTGGCCTTTGCGCTAGCTGGACACCATTACGGCATATTTCCCATCGCACCTACTACGCAGGCTGAGCAACATGCGATTCCTGTGAAAGGCATGTTCATCTGCTAAACAATTTCGGCTGAGACATCTGGGTCTGGAGGTTATAATGGCCATCAGAAGGGTCTGATCCCTGTGAAATGGCTAGATTGCTTCCTCACATTTTAGCTGGACTAACAGCAAAACAATTTTAACGGTGTGGAGTATCCATCTGAATTTCAGGCTACACACTAAGCCAGCTTTTTTTCCAGGAAAGCTAAACAACATCAGGGACTTAAAAAGACATAAAGCTCTACTGCCTACTGAACGCTAGTTCCAGACTTCCTAGCAACATAGGCGAAATCAAATTTTATTGTCCTAATGATGAAGGGGAGGAGCAAAGCAAAAAATTCCACTCTGTCCTCAGTCCAGCTGTGGAAAAATTCAACCCTGCCTCAGCAGTACAGCAGTTCCCCTCTTCACCCACCCTCCATCCCCACTCAGCTCTAGAGGTGTTCCTCCAGCTTCCAGAGACAATGCCAACTCAGGTAGCAGAAGGAGAGAAGTTAACCATAGCAATTGCTGATATTCTCCCCAGTAGGATGCAGCCCGGGCTCCCCCTGACAGCGGTGGCAGACAGGGAATGGCTGTGGGAGGCAGGTAGCTCTGCCCAGCCCTGGTCTCCCTTCCCTAGGGCTGTGCTTTCACTTGAGCTTAGTGCCCAGAGCTGATTAGGGAAAACCAGTTGGGGCACAGGTCTGCTCCTACTGCTGAACGAGGCTCAGGCTGAGGTGGATATACAACCCCGGGGTGGCTTATCTCAGCCCAAAGTCAAGTTTTTGCTGTCCCTGGCATCATTTAGCTGTCATTACTACCTTTCTTCACCAGAGTGGAAAGGTTACTGTGTCCACTGGAACAGTCCTGGAAGCCAATATGGCCTGCAAGCTGGATGTCTATCTGGGGGCTGGCACTATGGGGCTCTGCACCAGGGCTGCTATGTGCTACCTCAAAAATGCATTAAGTGGATTAAGAAAAATTGCTGGGAAAAGACTAATAACTCAGTTGGGTCTGTATTGTCTGAACCCCAATATGACCAGAAAATAATTAAAACCAATGTACTGCCAGGAGGCAGTTGGGGAAACGGGAGCTTTCATAGGCTGAATAGAGAGTGGTTTATGTTGCCTGAGAAGGAACTTCAGGGAAATCCTGAGAGTGGATGTTAGAGAGTCCATGGATACCCCATGTTCCTTACAGAATACTGAGGGATAATAGAGAAAACCATCCAAACACTGTATGCCCTAGTTTCACTAAGTAAATGTCACATCCCCCTGCCTGTGGACAAGACATGACAGGGAATAAGAGTGTCACTGACAGAGTGCTCCTCGGTTTAAGCTCAACAGATTGTCCCCATACCTGTTTCTCTTCCTGGGTAGCTATTTTGCACAGTGTTGCAGTTTAGTGTAACTGCTGCTTCAGTGGCTTTTGTAGGCTGCAGTTACAGCTTTCTGCAAGCCCCATGTTTTGAAAAACACTGGTACAGTCAAGGCCAAATTTGAGACCAAGCCTATCAGAGCTGGTCATAGCGCCTCTGTGAATCACATATAGGAGAAAAAAAAACTGCTGGCAGGCGCACTTTGCCACCGGAGCGGGAGTGAGAAGATGTAACAAGCTGCACGGACTCCAAGGCCAGGCCTGCAGGAGGGGGGGGGATGAAGAATGCGAAGAGAAAGTTTCCCCTGCAGCTCGTGGTGGAGTCCATGGCGAAACGGGTGTCCCCCCGAAGCCCATGGATGAGGACGGGGAGCAGAGACAACTATGCCTGTGAAGATTGATCCACGCCTCAGCAGGTTTGCCAAGGGACTTGTGACTTTGCGGGTGACCAGGCCGGGGGGTCTGGACCCGGACGTCAGCACCCTATGGAGGGGAGAGTCCTGCTGAGAGGCCTGTGGTGAGGGGATGACTCCCCGATAGAGAGGACTCACGCTGCAGAAGGTCGTGGACACGACTCTCGCGTGGGTGGGACCCCACGGTGCCGCAGGGGAAGGGTGTGTGTATGTGGAATCCCCCCCCCCACAGCTGAGATGGAAGACAGCTTGGGAGGAACGGACTGAAACCCCTCACTCTCCATTCCCTGCCCCCCCTGTACTGCGAACGGGAGGGAAGAAGGGAGCGAATCTCTGATTAAAGTCATGAGTGCGAAGAGGCGAGGGGTGGGGGGAGGAAGTAGAAGTGATAATATCTGGGGAAGAAAAGCAGCTTGTTGGGAATCACCGGAACCCCACTGCCCATTCCCTGCCCCTCCCCGCGCCATGTTGGGGGGGGAAGAAGGGAGTAAAATCAGGATGAGTTTTAAGTTTGCTAAGAAGGGAGGGGTGGGGGGAAGGTGCTTGAAGACCTGGCCGCTTCTTATCTCGTTCCGGTTCACTGGGTGTAGTAGTTGTAGTAAGTAGTAATAAATCACCTTTTTCTTTCCTTTATTCTGTGCTGCGTCTGTTTTGCCCATTGCACTAATTGGAGAGTGATCCCTCTGTCCTTATCTCAAGTCCTAAGCCTCCTAATATCTATTTTCTCCCCCTTTTCGGCTGAAGAGGGGAGTGAGCAAGCGACTTGGTGGGTATTTGGCCTTTGGTTAGGGCCAAAACCACCACAGTCCTTTTTGGCGCCCAACGTGGGGCTCGAACCCACAACCCTGGGATTAAGAGTCCCATGCTCTACCGACTGAGCTAGATCTCACTGGTAAAAGAATTATAATTTCCTAATAGTAGATACAATGTGAAACAAAATCCTAATGTTTCACATTTTTGGTCACAGATTTCAGGCTTTTTATCACACACACATGGCAACAAGCTGAACATAGGATCAAGAGAACACATTCAGCTAATAAGCTTACCCCGGCGACTCTTGATTTTTAGTGTGAGCTTTAAATACAGTATGCACTGACCAAATTCCTGTTTTGTATTCTTACATTACCCCTGAATTTTTACTTGCATATACTATTACTCCTCCTGTCCTCTCCTAACCCATTTTGAAATGTTACTGTTTGCCATTTTATAGCTGCCGTGTTTCACCTCAGAGTTGGCTGTATTTCAGTTGTGGTTACTCATTACATCTAGTTTATCAGTCTCTGGGAAGAAAGGTGTTAAAAGGAATAAAAATTACTATTATTATTTTTGGTGAATAGAACTCTCATGACATTTTAACGAGAAACAAGCTATAAAAAAGACTGGAAGATTTAAAAGTTTAATGAAGTCTACCATTTCTGTCCACGTTGAAAAGAATGGAAACATTAATTTTACAAGACTATTTTCTACCTCTGTACATTGGCCCCAAGAGATACATGGCTGCAGCTAAGAAAGGTGTTGGCTACTAAAAATAATTTGCATCTTGAAAACCTGACCTCCCTGATAATAAACTATTAGATTTTTGCTGTGACCATTTGAGCCTTCAGCTACACCAGCTACTTCAGTATATGCAACACAGAGCCCCTGAAGAACAGTGTCAAAGATGTCAAACCATATGAAGAAATATAGTCAAATGCAGTACAGTAAAGTTAAGAAAATTTGGCAGAAGAACCCACACTTTCCACATCTCTGCTGCTAAAATGTTCAGCTTGTATTCTGCTTCCTCCAGACTGCAGCGAAGACAACTTTTGAAAGGCTGACACTATAGTCCTACAAGGAGGTACCTGGAGAAAATTTAGGTGCTAACAAGTTAGCAAAATGTGTTGATAATTCCAGAACTGCTGCCATTGGCCAGTTGAGCTTCCAGCAGTAGGAACAGTAACCCCCTTGCCCCATCAACTAGCTTAAACTCCTACCTGCTCTGGATCATATTCACTGTTAAAAGCACTGCTGCTTTCGGAATCAATCCATGGGCTATGTCATCTGTCCAGCTGCTACATCGTCCCTTTTCAGCCCATACTGCTGACTGTTCCTTGGCTGCCCTTTGTGGGGGCAGGGGACAGCGGTATCTCACCCCCTGGGAATTTCCTACCACTGTTTTCCAGTGGTGCGTTCACCAGCACTAGGGTACCCAGCAGTAGTCACGTGAGTACTTTAGTACATGGAAGTCTTGCACTTTGTTAGGTAATCTTAGGGAGGGTACGTGGAGTCAGCTGGCCTGGATTTATCACTCACCAAAACCCTTTATAGTGATTGGGTAAGCCTGTGTTAGTTTGAATCTTGCCCTCCATGATGCATCCAAACCATCAGAGACAACTCTGGCAGCCCTCAGGTCATCAACCTTAGGCTGATCACCCCGCTGCAAGGGCACAGGCCGTTCCAGCGCACGCCCGTGTGTCACCACAAATGACACCAGCAGGAATGGAGGGGATGCTTACACAGATGTCACTGGCTTTTCAATCTGCATTACACTGCTGGGACTTTGACGCTTAACGGCGTTGTCTTTGCCACCGTCCTTCAAACCACAACTTCAGAGTCAGCTGACAGACTTTGGTTCCTAGGTTAAATTTCCCTCATAGGTGTTTGGTGTCTTTTGGGAAATAGGAACTAGTAGTTAAGTCAACGTGCTCTTGTGGATTTGGGAGAGCTGACGAAGCTTTACAAGCCAATAAAGAAGTAACAGTGCTCCTAGGACGTTTTACAGGATGTAACAGTAGAGTTTAAAAGAAGCCACATGTAAACATGCAACTTAAAGATCTTTACTTTTGGAGATCCGATGCCTGTCTGAACCTGTCCAAGCTTTTTGGCCTGAGGAAAAAGTGGAAGCTGCCTGAGGCTTCCAACACCCTCCAAGCTCAGCAGTTCTGGACACAGACACCCAGACTCGGGGTGTGTGAGGACACTGATTTTTCTAGTCTGGAGTACCAGACTACATTCTTTTAGAGTCTGTAAAAATTATATTGGTGAAAAAGCCTCAAAGTTCTTCCTGCCTGAACTATATTACCTCACACTAAATGTTTCCTGAACAGGAAGGGTAACCTTTTCATTAAGAATTAATTCACTCAGACATACCCCACCATTTTAGCAAGAGGTTTTTACCCCTCAAGACTGTCACAGTCTTGAGCTGCTTCTCCTCTATATTGCTCTACTTTCACAGGGAGGAAAATTTCAAATGAAAAGAGGAGAGTAATGATGGTGTGAAAGGACATTTATGGAGTTGGCATTATAAATTTTGAGATTGTTGTAAATAAGACCACTTTTTACACATACACTGATGCCAAGCCCTGCCTTCAGCTGGACACATCTAGAACTTAATTCAGTCTTCTTCCTGCAAGCCCAGAAACTGACAAAATTTGGGGTGGGTGAGAGGAGGGATTGCCCAGTTTTCTAAGGAAATGGGACTTATACAACAGTGTTGTCTATGACTCTGTCTGCCCAGCTCAATCACTTGAGTTTTGTGACTGATTTCAACCAAGTTTCAAAGGGAGGTAGGTAATGAAGCTCCTTCAACTGGTGTCAAATGCTGTTGGGTAGAAGAGAGACTGAGAGAATACAGGCAGAACTCAGCCCTTCTAAATACAGTTTACCTGTAGCAGCCTTGCCAAGCAGTACACACATACTCACAGCTATCGCCTCAGACTGGTCACCAAGAGACAGCAATGCTGTCTCGTTCCAAGAGTAATCTCAGAGATAACACAGGCAGAGCTGAGGTTATCGTGGGAACTTTTACAAGATAAAGAATGCAAAACCATAGAAATACTGTTCAAGAAGCACTTCGTAATTTTGTGATCCTCATTAATAGACTAGTTCACAAATCTTAGCTCAGCATCTAAGTGTGGCCCTAAACTGATGTCCCCCTTTGCCTGCCACTCTGTTTCTAATTTTGTATTATTAAAGATCATTGTTCCAGATTAGAGAAACACAGATGAAGTTGTAACGCACAGAGGCCTCTGGCAAACCACCTGTGGAAATTTCTCTCCTTTTTATTGCTCCTCTTGCAGGTACAAGAGGAGGACAAGAGTACCCTTGCAGGTACTTGTGTATGCTTGTGAAAGAAGAAAGAACAGTGAGGCTTTGGTATTATTTAA
Source organism: Zapornia atra (assembly GCA_013400835.1). Lineage (NCBI taxonomy): Eukaryota > Metazoa > Chordata > Aves > Gruiformes > Rallidae > Zapornia > Zapornia atra. The sequence goes on along the minus strand of VZTU01025218.1, from coordinate 304,874 downwards.
ATATCACTATTTTTTTCAAATTTACAGGCAACTTTATGGATAAGAAATTGTGGTGTTTTGGCCCTGGCTGGAGGCCAGATGCCCACCAAAGCCGCTTTATCACTCCCCTTTTCAGCTGGACAGGGAAAAAGATATATATTGAGAGGCTCAGGAGTCGAGATAAGGACAGGGAGAGATCACTCTGCAATTAGTGTCATGGGCACAACAGACTCAGCATAGAATAAAGGAAAGAAACTCTCTAATTGATGACACTGCACTGCACACCCTGTGACACCAGAGTTGGGTAATGAGCAGTGTGACAAGGTCTTAAAGCACCTCCACCCACCCCTTTCTTCTTAGCAGACTTCACCCTAGTTCATGATTTCCCTCCCTTCTTCCCCCTCTGCTGTGGCACGGGGAGGGGCAGGGAATAGGGGAATGGGGGTTTTGTTCAGTTCCTCATGAGTTGTTTTCCTTCTTAGTTGGGTGGGCGCAGTTCTCACACCCTTCCTCTGCTCCAGCGTGGGGTCCCACCCATGGGAGACAGCTCTCCATGAACATCTCCCATGAGGCTTCAGCTCTTCACCAGCTGCCCCATCATAGGCCACTTCTGTGGGGTGCAGTCATAAATCATAGAATCTCTCTCAGTCTCTCAGGCCCAGACTGCTCCAACCTGGTCCTCCACAGAGTCACAAGCCTTCCCCCCAGGAAACCTGCTCCAGCATGGGGCTCGCTCTCTCACTCATCTCTGTGTCTCTATCTCTTTCCATGGGCTGCAGATCTGTTGCCAGGGGTTTGCTCCAACACAGGTCACAGCCATATGTCTCCCTGCTCTAGTGTGGGGCCTCTCCACGGGCTGCAGGTGTGGTTTCTACTCCCCATCCTCTTCCATCGGCTGCAGGGACATACCCACTTCACAGGCTGCAGGGGAATCTCTCTCCAGTGCTTGGAGTGCCTCCTCCTCTCCCCTTCCTCATTGACCTTGGTGTCAGCACAGCTCCTTACATCTTCTCACTACCTTCTCTGGTGGCAAAAAGGGTCTGCCTGTGGCTTTTTTTCTTTTAAATGTGATTCCCAGAGGCGCTGTGACCATCACTGATGGGCTGGGCCTTGGTCAGCAATAATGCCAGCCTTCAGCAGGCTGGTGTTTGCTCTGTGGGGCCTGGAGAGAGCTTCTGGCTGCTTCTTGCAGAAGCCACCCCTGCAGCCCCCTCTTCTCCACCAGAATCCAGCCACACAAAACCACAACACACATTAAGCTCCAAACTCTGCCATACTGTATGCTCACACCATATAACATAGTCCTAATCAGCTAGGTAAAGCAGGTTAAACATGCTTCGTGTACTGAATGGATGCCAGTGTGGGTGATTCCATCATGCCTCCATACACGTTCTCAAAGCTAAAATTCACTTTTAGTCCCAAAGTTATATGGGATACTGCATTGCTACATGCTTGGGTGCTGAGCCCTACCTCTTCTATCAGCTCTGTCTGGAAAGAAAGCATAGCAACATCCAGGTGGTGACACTGTGTGACACAGTCCAGATCTTTGCATTCACGTAATTTTAACAAGCCCATGTCTACACTCTGCTCAGAGTTTTAAACATTTGCCGTCTTTCAAGACCACAACTCACAACCAACTTAAATGGACTCTGACAGAAAATTTTGCTCCCTCTTTCTCATCTCTTGCCTTCATGAGAAAGAAATACACTTGTACAAGGAGACAAAGAATAACATTTACTCTTAGATGCCTGATTAAGTTAAAAATCCAACACTTTATGCCCATTCACAGGAGCAGGTGGCACTCCGGCCTGCCACAGTAGGAGAGGTGCTTCCTTCTCTTGCCTAAGTGATGTTATGCCTTAAAATCATCTCAAAATTTAAGCAGACAAGCAAAAGAATGTTGCAAGTGAAGCGGGGAAAGAAAAGCATCGGTTACACTTTCCTCTTGTCTCTCCGACATCCGTACACTGCATTCATGACCCTAAGGCATCTGGCTTTGTGGGTAGACATATATTTTTGAAGGCTTGACCTCAGTGATTTTAAAGTGCTGCCAAATATTTCAAAGCATTTTCTTCCCGTTGTAAACCATTTGGAAGAAAGCGAACAGCAGCGGGTTGTTACACAGAGCAGCCTTCACGTGGGATTCACCACTGGGTAAAACTCACTTATTCTCAGGAGACCATCACAGGAACTGCCTCCGTTCACAACAAGATCGTTGGCAATTTTGTGTATATAGCAGAGATCTTCCTAGTGGCTACTGTTAGACGTGGCGCGAGCAACGGGGGCTAGAGAGAGGAACGCTGAGGAACTGGGTGACCTTCTTACCAAGCAGCCAACCTGGTTTTGTAATTTTCTAAAATAACATGTTCTCCAGATGGCACCCACAAAAGAGATGCACAAACAACAGGTATGCTTATTGGGCCTGGCACATATTGCTGCCTTTTTCTGCTTGAAAGGTATTTGCAGAAAGGCTGCCATCTTCCTGAATTTACCCATTACTTACCATATCTCAGTTTGTCATGTGCTGCAAGCCTACAACATTTTATTTCTTTGCACAGAGTGTTATGGTCATGGGATAAACTTAAAATTCAGGTTCAGGTTTCTAACTAAAGCTCCTTAAATTAATTTCCTGTGAATCTTTTTTTCTTTTTTTTCAACAGAAGTTCATTTACTATTTCTGGCAAGGGAGCCCCAAATGGCCTTAACACTTTAGATTTTTTGCTAAAGCAAATTACAACTTGCTTTCAAAATTCCAAAGACTTTTGGAAAGGTATTTTCTAGAATTGGTCTGTCTGACTACTAGTGGTACTTAAGCTTACAGATTGGGCTTACTGCCTTCCTATCTGTGTGGCTATTTATTAAACACTGGTATGCCTGGTATGTTCCCTTGCTCCAAAGTCTTCTGAAAAAGGAAAATCTTAATTAACTGTGCAAGGAGCTGAACTGTGCTTTTCTGATAATGGAAAGGTTAGATTCACTGTGGAAACACTAAGCTGTCCACGGAGATTCCCATTTAAAATATGGAAGCATATGAAGGAATTGTATTTCATGCCCAAGGAGGTTGTGCATTCTGTGTCCTTGAAGGCATTTAAAACTGGGCCAGACAAGCAACCTGATATAACTTTGAAATCAGCCCTGCTTTACAGGTCCATACTAACCCCAAATAATTTTATGATTCTTTGATTTTACATCTTATTTTCACACAGATACATGAGCACACAACCTTCAAAGGGAAGCGAGAGACACTACTATCAGCCCAATACTTTAGTTTATCAAATAAATGAGATCTTTTTGTGAGAGAACCGCATATTTCTTTTTCTACTATGTTCAGGATAATCCCTGTGGAAAAAAGTAGTGTAGATGCATAGATACATGTGCATGCACAAAGGAACTGCGCATCACATCACCTTTCCATCCACAACCCACAGAGCAGCTGTGCTCCACTGAGACAACATGTGAAAAGACAGACATATTTTGGCTTTTAGGCAGTGTTTGGGGAGTTTGTTTTGGGGATTATAACACTGGCTATGGAAATCTTTATGGGAGAGAAGACTAAGTCCTAAGCTCATGTAGGTCAAAGGAATAAAAAGGCCATTTCTTCAGCAGAGTTTTCTTCACAACCAAAACAAAATAAAACAAAACTGTCTTTTTGCCTCCCATTATCAATGATGGCCATCTCAGCTATCCACAGGGGGAAAAAGTACCGCTTACTAATACTTCGCACACTTGAAAACACTTGCTGAAAACATTAATTCTCAAACATTAGTATATATTTGCAGTGAATCATAACCTCTGTCTTCACCCTTTTTTATAAACCAGATTTCTTTCTTTGAAGTTATTAGCACTTCTGTCATAATATACTTACAATGCTTCCTATCCTTATTTACTGACACATTGAAAAATAAATACGCAAGCCAGGACTAATGTAAAACCCAACCAAAATCCAACAAGAATACGGTTTTCAGAACCTTCTTCCACTATTTATAGAAAATATTCTGTATGCATCTGGTCAGATGAGGACAGCGTTGGTGGTCTTGGACTCCCCATTGCCTACCTCAAAGTACAAATAACACGAGAAACTGATAAGCACCTATTCACAAAGAAATGGCTCAAAACCAGACGGAGTTGTGGCAGATGGCTTGCACATTTCAGGAGAAGTACAATGTGTGATTGCAATTTGGAAAGTCCTGCCATGGATGCGTGCTGATGTGTGCAAAGCAGTGAGGGGATGGGATTCAGACAAAATCGCTTTATCTCCGACTTCTCTGGTGGTTGGTAGCTTGTGTGTGGTATTCAGTAGAAAAACAGCAACCAGTTTGGGCTGCAGAGCTTTTTGATGCCCTAAAGTGGTGGTTTGCAAACCAGGGGAAGAAGGGTTCCTCACCCATCTGTTAATAGTTGCCACAGGAATCAGCTATTTTTGCCATACCTGTGGACAGCAGTTTTCATTCCAGTTTATTTGCTGTCTAAGTGGAAAGGGCATCTTTTGTTAGACATTATGTAGAGCAACTTTCTAAATTTTTCCAGATGAGCCCTCTGCCTGTCTTGATATCTGGACATTTTAGCTTCTGTTTTAGGTTACGGGCATTTCATCACACTGCTTGTAACACCAGTATCACTGCCATACTAAAATGCAGACACACACGCACGTGCAGACATGTGCACCCCTAAACAGAAGACTGAAAACATTTTTCATTACATATTATCAGGATTGTATTTTCATTATGTGTTATCTGAAGTCAGGCCAGCTTTCACTGTTCATATTAAATATTTCTTATTGACAGCCAGGAAAGCTGCTTCTCCTCCCTTATGCCTTTTTTTTTGTTCTTTGCCTTTTAATCTATTCTCTCCCAGTATGACTCCTCGTGACCTGTGGATCAGACCTGTCTAGGTCACACAGGAGCCTAACACAGGAGAGCCAATGTAACTGAAACACACTGGGGTTTCTCCTGTTTTGCAGGCTCTGTAACAGAGCCAGCAGACGTTCAGTTATAGCTTTAGCCTGACCTTTTTCCCCTTCTTCCTTCCACCAAGTATCTCCTGGGGGACAGCACACTCTCGTTCACAGTAATGGTATGTTTCCCTCTGCGGGCATCTCATGGTGTGCTGGAGCTGGGTGACCCGCTCGGGATGTGCTGATAATTTCTGTGATGGGGAACATCACCCCGAGTCAGGAGAGCCAGAGGTTGAGAGGGCAGTCATGCCAGCAGCCGCGCCTTCACGAAGATTTCCCTTTTGCTTTCGAAAGGGAACGCATCCGATTTTTAAAGTCCTGAAGGAGAACTTTCACCAACTGGACTCAGAATTCCAGGGTGAATTATATAGACGTTGCCATTTTTACGGTCTAGAAAGCCATCATAATTAAGCAACTAGCATTCATATGCAAAAGCTAGCTGAAGCAGACCTTACGTGCACTCTTCCTGATGATTTAAACCTGTCAACATGCAGGAAAGCTGCGGGCTTTCTTCACCACATTAGAGTTTTACAGTGTCTGTGGTCATAAGACAAATGGCCAGAAGACCCTGTCCTTAGTTTGATTTACAAGGACATTCTACACTATTCCAGTACCGCAGCAGGGTTTTAAAGTGATCTCTATCCACTTTAAGACCAGACAAATGTACTGCCAACTATAAATGCTCCTGTTAATCAAGGCATTGGTATTTCTGTGTCCCTTTTCCCTAGTAGAGGCAAAATGCTGTTTCCTTTGTCTCTTATCTTCCTACAACTGGGACTGTGTTTCGCAGCACTGAATGTGAGAAAGCCATTAGCTTGGTTTGATGCGAGAGATGGTGAGATAACAAGAAAGAACACAAAACTACAAAGAAAAGACAATTCCTTCTGAAAGACCCCATTTGGATTCAGTGATCCTACTGTCCTCCCAGTCTGAATTAATAACTTACCACGAAAGTTTTTAGATCATAAACAGCTCCTAAGCACGTTTTTGCAACTTTTGCTCTGAATCATCCCTGGATGCCAAACAACACTGCTGAATCTCTCTGCTGGTGCAAGATGCCTCCCCCCCCTGCTGTGTATCCTCAGGACTGACAGAGCATGGGAGGAAATTCAAGGCCAGACCCTCTTTGCCCTCTTGCCTCTTCCTTTAGAGGATGGAAATGAGGATGCCCTCCTTTGGCTTCACTGCAGGAGGATGGGAAGGGACTGGCCTTCAATCTACACCCACCCATCCACTTTAAGATCTAGGACGTAAGGGTGCATATAAACAGGAGGGGAAACAAGAACCAACTATTTAGAAGGGTAAACAATGGCAGGACATGGGGGAATGGAATAAAGCTAAAGGAGGGAAGGTTTAGATTAGATATTAGGGGGAAGTTCTTTACAGAGAGAGTGGTAAGGTGCTAGAACAGGTTGCCCAGAGAGGTGGTGGATGCCCCGTCCCAGGAGGTGTTCAAGGCCAGGTTGGATGGGGCCCTGGGCAACCTTGTGTAGATCCAGGCCATGAGATTGGTGGTCCTGCCAGTGGCAGGGGTTTGGAACTCTATGATCCTTGGGGTCCCTTCCAACCCAGACCATTCTATGATAGAGTCTCTTAACCCCAAGAATGTTAAGTAGTGTGGTGTTCCTCTCAAGGATAAATATCCCTTTGGGAGAGGACACAGGGGACAAAGTTCAGGGAAAAGGGGCAAGCAGGTAATTCACAAAGGGAAGAGCAAAGGGACAGGTGGAATATTAAGCTGCCAGTGGCAGTCTTAAGCATACTTCGTATGAATCAGAACATCATAGGTCACTTATGCTATTAAAAAAGGTCAAAGTTCATTTGTTGTTATGGCCCTGTGTTGAACCAGTGGTGGTTCCATACATAGCTCCCAAACATACCTGGAAAATTTACTGCACATTTCTTAGTTTAAAAAAAGGGAAATGGATACAATAAATTTCTCACCAAACTGTGCACACAAAGAAAATAAAAAGCCTGTTTGAACAGCTGGAATTTAAAACTTATTATATTCCTGAGATATTTATTTTAATAAATGAACAGCTATAATTAAGGTTAAAATGATCATGCAAGCAGGAAGAGAAACAATCCTGTTGTTAAGGCTTCCAAGAACTTGTACCCTGCAATAGTGCTGATAGAGGGCCCTGTGGTACTGGTGGTAACTTCAGATAGAGATAAAAGCAACTTTAACCACAACCACTCGAAGCATACGAACCTCTGCCCCAGCTAGTGGGGATCAAGGGAATGGAGGGCTGAAGCCGACATATTTCTGCTTTTGCATTTAGCACCTGAATACGTTTTTGAAGTACAGCTTCAGTACTGAAACCAGGAGAATCACAGTCTCTGGAGCAGCCACAAAAGCGGTGCGGAATCAACCTAACAAAAGTGTACACACAGGCATCTTGTTTTTCTGTTTGCCACTCTAGCTGTTCATGGGTAGACAGTACTTTACTTAAGGCAGAAAACGTAGTCTTCCACCTCTCGTTTTATTGTATGATAATTGGCTCTTACAAAAAGTATCCAGGTTTTTATTCCCACCCCTAAAGGAGAAAAAACCAGGTCACAGGGTAGTGTAGCACCTTTTAAAATATGATACCTTGCCAACCCAGGCCAGGAGCCCTGACCTGTGAGGAGCAGGGGGCCGTGTGGATTGCTATGCCTGCACAGAGCCCTGTGGAGGACGAGGGCAGAAACTCCATGGGCAGAACCAAACATAAGGGAAGAATAAAACCCTTGGCAACTGCAAGATTTTGGTAAGAGGGATGCGGGCATTCACCAGGATGGCTCAAAGTACATTCATCAAGAAATACTTTTGATCCAATGTAAAGTTGCCCGGGTTCTGGTTCCACCCTGGCAGTGGGGTTGGTATGTGGCAAAAATAGGGAAGCTCCCCAAGCTTTGAAGAAATGCTCCAGAGGTAGTAAACTCTTTTATGTGGGCCTCATTCAAAACCCGCTGCAGTCAGTGAGGGCAGGATTTCAACCTCAAAGTCATTTTTAAAGGTCAGTGAAGCAAAAAGAAAGGCTGTCATTGATTTTTGTGGGCTCCCAATGCACTTGTTTTTCACCCTTGGGATTTCGAGCCAGATCAGAACTTCGCAAGTCTGATTTGAGCCGCAAAAAGTTGTCCTTTTGGTAGGTATTTTCCCACACCCAAAACCACTAAAACGTTTCCCACATTTCAGTAAGATTAGCCGTTGCTGTTCAGGATACGTCCAGGCCTGTGGAGAAGGTCCAACCAGGAAAAATAAATCCAGGAGAGAAAGCTATACATTTTGCAATCGTATTTCATCATTTATGCCGCAATATGCATTTCTTTCTAAATGACATTTAATTGCTTTCTTCTGAGGAACTCCCTTTAAAACAATGTTTTCCTAAATAAGTCCAGAAGTTTCTACATCTCAGATGAATGACACATCCTGCATCTAGTCTGATTCCAAATAATTCCATCTGAAAACATGTTTTCTCATTTCATTATGTGAAAAAAATAATCAGACTTGAGAAGAAGTATTCTTGCTCCCCAGTTCTCTCAGTCAAACTGCACGTCTGCTTTTTTGACTGGGGTTTTTTTTAATGCTTTGTAAATCAAGCATAAAACCCACATCTTAGGGCAAGAGATGAAGGAGATGCGCCATGTGCACATGCTTAATAAGGGCTCAAGAAAGGAGTGAGCATTCTAGAAATCCCTGTCTTTCCTTTCCACTTCCTCCCTTCCACACACATGGAGCAACCTCTTCAAATGGGAGAGCACGAGTATGGCAAGTCTAGAAGGCACTTCTTGTTGCCCACAAGAAGTAGCTGAAGACATCATCCAAGATGTAGACCAAGATGAAGCAATTTAAACAACTGCTGTAATGAATTTACATCACTATAGATGTGGTACCTCTGCGAGCAGGTTTTCAGAACATAGTGCTAAGGCAAAAGGGTTTTCCTGGCAGGAATTTGGATGGGTTTATTTTGAATAGAGTTGGGCTTTTTTTTTTTTTTTTCCTTCGTGGTTTGTTTCCTTCTTCTTGTTGTTGGGGTTGGGTTTTTTCAGTGGGAGGTAGATCTGGTAGAAGAAACAGAGCTCTGGAGGCAATGAAAAAGGCCAAAATTTGTGCCAAGATCAACTGAAAGAATTTTGAAGACTAAAAGGTTATTTCCCCAGTTCTCTTTGTATGAAATATTTGTCTAGGGAGAGCCATAGTGGTCTGCTTTTACATTTTAATGTTGATTTTAAAATGTCCTTTTTCCATTAAAGACCTACCTTGTAAATAAGGAGAAATAATAAACTTGTTAGAAAACAATGATGGCAACAATCAAATCTGAAAGTTTTATGTCAGAGTAAATGAAACATTTGGAGTGATCCAAAAACACCTGTCGTTTCTATTTTCCTGAGCTCTCCAAATTGAATCTAAATAATATTTCTTTGACTTTTTCCACTCTGGCACAGAGTAAAAAATCTTATTATTCTCCCAACGGTATGCAGAAGTTGTCCAACCTTACCTGAGTTATGTGAATTATCTTAAATAGGCACAGTTAAAATCTACAGCTTATCAGGCCAACCGTCAAATATTCAGTATGTTTGAACAAAGATTACTGTGACTTTTAAAGGAAAATATACTGGAAGTGTGCTGTGGATTTTAAATTTTCTTCCTGCACTATCTGTAGCTACCATGGATCTCAAAAGGATACAACATCCACAGTAAACACAGTTTAGAAACTTCTAAAAACATTCAAGAAAGTGTTGCTCTTCTCATAAACTCCCTCTTAAAGTTATTAGAGATTTCAGATATCAAATATGTCATAAAGACCTGGGAAGCCTCCCTGTCCAGCTCTGGTGAGACACTGGGTCTGAAATCTGCTTTTAGTTCAGACTGACTCATTGCCTGTTCTACACCCCAGGGCAACACAGCTTAGAGCAGATGAACACATGGGAAATATCTTGGGCTGGTATCACTGAAAGAAAGGGTCTATGATTAAAAGATAATTTTGAAAGTTCTTCAGGTTTAAGAAGTTAGATGTGGTCCTTGAAGTACACTGAGGGGTCGAGGGCAGTAAAAATGCACAACGATGCTTACCTACAGTACGTAGACATTTTTTTCAGCATCCAAAAAGTTTGTTACCTTTGTGCCCTTTCAGGTGCACTGCTCTTCAGAGTCCACAATCTGAATGAACAGAGTCCCAAAAGATATTAGAACTTCCTTCTACTATGTGACCCTTACCAGAAGGCCAGCTGTTTGTGATTGCAGGGGACGCTGGCATCTGTCGTGGGCAACTCGACAGGACAAGGGCTGCTGACAGCAGCTATGCCACAGCTATATCATTCATGTCTGCAAGATTTGAAGATGACCTCGGGCACTGCCATCCAAAAGACAGTATGTCACATACTTCCTGTACACATTCTCTGTGCCACAGGTCTATTTCAACACTAACAAAGTGCATCTACAGCTGGCAATGAAAAAGATGCCTTTAATTGCATCCTTTTTTTTGTTCCCTAAGAAAGGGTGGGGAAATTGCAGGCACCTTGACATCTGGACCCAGCTAGCTAAGAAAAGCAAGGTGTGAACATGTGTTTACACCCAGCATGCATATGTGTGCATGCATGCATGCGGTTACCATGCATGCTTGCCACAGTCGATACCTGTATCACTTATGTTCCTGATACTTTGGCTGCTCAGCCTGGTGACCTGGCTCAGAACCCTTTGCACCTGCACTTCTAACAGGGAGGAATGATAGTGTCTATCCCAGGGAGTCAAGATGCAGCCAGAGTAGGTACCTGGAGCGTCTTGCTTGAGAAGTTATCCTAGGTCTGATTGATGAGAGAGAGCCTAAACTAATAGGCCACAATGTGGACTGGGGGTTATGGTTACACTCTTCTTATCCCAATTCTACAGACAGGAAAGCCAAAGTGAGCACACAACACCCTCTAACATGCATGGTAAAGTACATGTTTCCTTCTGATCTTGCACTCACTGCATATGCACATCTATCATGTCACAGCTCTGATGCAATTAGAATCATCAGCTTGGTATTTCTGAGCTTTCCCAACTTCTGTCATCAAGGATGACATGTAGGTTCCACAGTCTCAGATACATACTGTAAGAGAAAATAAATGAACCTCTGAAGGGCACATTTTTGCTACTGTAAGCTAGGAATGGAGGCTGTGATGTGAAATTACCCAGAGGAAAGCTCATAAACATTCAGCTGAAGTATGTACCTCAACGAATACCTGGTAAATCAAATCAACAACCTACAGAAACTGGACGCTAAATGGGAGAGGCCTTACATTTGTACTGTACACCTATCCAGTTAACAGTCATTGTTAGACAGATGCGTCAGCATGAAGAATTTGTACAGCTAGTTTGCAACATGTGGTCAGCAGAAAAGCTTGATGGATCCTTGGCAGAAATTAAGTTGTCAGAGCTTTGACCCAATGAACAAAAATCAAACACTGAATTCTGGATATTGAAATATTTGATCAATGACCAGACAGCTCTGCCACTGTTTAGCCAATCTAAGCTATTCGCTTTCTGATTTTGTGGTGATTGTACATGGAGAAAATTATTATTCATTGCTGTTCAGTTCCACCCCCAGAACACCCCCAGCAGCAGAAGCAGATGTTGTTACAAGCCAGCAGATGGTCACTTCCAAAGCTAAGCTCAACAGCAATTTGCCGCTGTTAGAGATAAATCCATGTTCACCAGCTAAAGGATCCTCTCTCTGAAGTTCTTTAGAGACTACTCATGTACTGATTGTGTTACTTCTTTTGAATATAAAGAGTTTTCTTTAACCTTTGGGACTGCGGTCATCCCATCCATTCCTTTTGGCTCATCTGTCCTGGTGTGGCTCTGTGAGTGAGCTGCAGCTCACTTCCCCAAGGGCAGAGAAGCAAGGACTTGCTGCAATTACTTCATGAAGGCATAAACTGTCTTTGGACACTACAGATACTAATATTTTACATGGGCTGAGGGGGAAATAGAAATTCATAGAAAAAAAAAGCCACTGGGGACTTCTGAATTCAACCATATGTAGCTCAGAAAGCCCCTGAACTGCAAGTGGTCAGCAGCAGGAAGGGTGTTTGGGGAAATTACTGCTTGCTTTGTACACTTCATGGGCTGTGTTGGGAGCAGGATACAGCGCTAATATGAAAATTGGTCTGACCCAGAATGGCTGCTCTTATATGTTAGAGGAGTTGAATGCTCACATCTTCCATGCAGACAAACTGTCTGCAATTAAAATCAATTGGTAGTTTCCTGGCTAGTCTAAAAACTACAGCAAGAACCTACAGCCTGCCCTCGCTCCTCCACCCCCTCCCCACCCGAATGATCTGATGGTACATGCTCCCAGTTGGCAGCTATGTTGCTTAAACTGGTGTTCACAGCTTGTGTACTCCCCTCTGCAGAGCTGCTTGTCCTTACCCCGTGCTGCAGCCTGCATGAAGCCGACAGGCATGTATCTTGTGTCTGTGTGGCAAAGTGGGCTTGGAACAGGCTGTCCAGGGGGGTTGTGGAATCTCCTTCTCTGGACATATTCAAGACCCCTCTGGACGCCTCCCTGTGCAACCTGTCCCAGGGAGCCTGCTTTGGCAGGGGGGCTGGACCCGATGAGCTCTGGAGGTCCCTTCCAACCCCTACGATTCTGTGACACAGATCTGACCGTGACAGAGCACACGTTTCATCAGCAAAGTCGACCCCTTGATCTCGTTCAGGGTGGTGTGGCTCCGCGGGCACGTACTGGAGGCTGGTGTGCAGGAGAGGAGCTGACAGACAGCGGAGAGGAAGGACAGGAGGACTGCTCACACCAGCACTGCAGCCAAAGCAAAACCGGTGGAACCACAGCTGGGCCTGCTAGTGATTAACACCACTTCTCCTGCAACTTCCAACCCGCTCTTTGATCCTTTCCACAGCCCTCAAGGGGAGCATGACCTTCACTTTGAAAAACACTGCTGCAGCACAACCAAGCTGAGAGGGGAAGTCCGCTGACAATCCGCAGCTGTAAATCTGGGTTAAATAACATGTTAGGCCGGATTAATGGCCGCTTGCCGTTCCTGGTGCACAGAGGTGAATGTGGCCCACTAACAGCAGATGTATATTTCTTTAAATTAGCCTGCTAGACTGTAACCCAAATGTAAGTGAAATCAAAAGCACGGCCTCGCGCTTTAAAAGGAAGAGAAAGAGGAGCGTACACACAGAAACTCTTCTGCAAGAAGCCATTTTTTCCTTAGACAGAAACGAGCACAAAGGTTAATAATTTGCCCAACAAATGCTAGAAATCAAGATGACAATTTTTGCCTGTACTAAATTTACTGTGGATTTCAGTTGTTCGCTTGGGGTTTTTTGTTTTATTTAAAAGTAACTGGGTTTTTTTTTTTCCTTGGGTAAAATAGAGCGCATTCCATAGGGATATCAGCTCCTGGAATGGCAGTGATCACTAATAATGACTGTCTAGGCTGCCTAATGGTTTGTTGGGGTTTTTTTTTGTTATACGGCAAAAAACAATAAAAAGAATACAATCCCTCTACCATCAAAATTAGAACTTGCTGAAAATGACAGTAAAATATTTCAGAGAAAAAGCAGCTTTCCAGTTGAGGGTGGAAAAAACCAACACTGAGTGATACGCAGTATGCGCAGTCTTCTATGAGAACATATTCAGTTATAAAGTAATAATAATAGTATAAATAAATCAGCAGATAATTAACATGTCTTAGCTGGAAAATGGGATGAAATGTATTGTGTCATGTTTGGCTAGTTCAGTAGCTCATCAACCTAGTGAAAACTAACTCTTTTTTTTTTTTTTTTCAAGTTCTTTCTGTTGATAAATACTCCTTAGAGCATCATTGTCTCTCCCCCCAGCATCTTGGATGCTAGGCCATTTAGGATTCAGAGGGTCCGAGTCGTTTACCAGGGAGTTTCTGAAGACATATCTGCCACATCTGCTGCCCAACTAGAAAGCAATCTCGTTTTACCTCGTTCAATAAGCGCTCATATTTGCAAAAGCACATCTTGGAAAGTGGGAAAATATTATGATGCATTCCACTGTTTCATGTTAAAGAGACACTATGAAATTAAATTAAGCCTTTTGGGGAAAAAATATATTGGAGGAAAAATTAATCCCAAACCTAGAAAAATATTCCCAGGGAATTAAATATAACTACATTCCTTTCTTTGGAATATGCTTTTCTACTCTTTTGTCAGAATGTTCTGCATTTAGCATACCACAAAGCTTCAGCTTTCATAAAGACTTTCAGACAGGCAGTGTTGCCTCAAGGGCTGTGCCCTGTGTGGACTGGGACTTATTCCTGCCTCTTTCAACAGAAGAAAATACTTTTTTTTTTTCTATTGTTGTATGTTCTAACTCATTACTGCTGGAAATGCTGAAAGCTGCACCAGTGTCTATCCTGAGGTCCAACTGAATTTACAACTGCTTGTAGAGTCTTGGGTTACTGCTTTTTTGTCTCTTAAAATAAATCTCTAGGATCTGGGTGAAAACCCATAGTGTCGGCTAAGGGAGCAAATTTAGCTGGGGGAACAGAATGGTTGGAAGGGACCAACCTGAGCTGATACTTCCCTAAAGATTCAAAGAGCTGTTCCAAGAATAGGCGAGAATGAAGGTATACAGCTCTCCCAGGTTCTTATACTACCCAAGAACTGTCTGATAAGGAGGCTTAAGTGTCTTATTCGTTCAGATGCACATCCATATAAATCATCTGCACTACAAATAGATAACAACAGGAACCAAGAATCTCTGTAAGGAGTTACTCCTGAATCCTAGATGAGAGCAGGTCACAAGGAACAGGGAATTCAGTGGTTTTGCTGGGTTCTGGACTGACAGCCCCAGAAACTCATGACCTCTCATAAGCCACAGTGCAGATACAGTATAGGCCACAAGAGTAAATGGTTACCTCATCTTTGTTTCTAACACATTTTGCTTCTCAGAAGGAAAGACAACCTGTAAGCTGATAGACAACTTCAGCTGGAGCCTGTTCATCTTTGTGAATTACTAGTTATTTTTTTGCTCTGATGCAAAACTCCTTCTGGAGACAAAGGAAAGGGAATCTGATTTTCATGTTTCAGCAGCAGAAAAGTGGAAATAATGGGCAAACCAAGTGGAAGAGAGGGCTTCAGAAAGCTCGATCAGTTCCATGGCCCAGACGTACGCTAGTAGTGTCATCCATATGTAACAAACCATGTATTACAATGCATCAGAGAGGTTGATTTACAGGTAGTTTTGATTCCTCCAATGGAGCTCTCTTTGCCATGAATGGGAGGAATAGGATCTTATGCCACTGCAATGGGAGCAGCAGCCACAGAATTAACTGCCATACATTAGCCTGGTTTACAAAAATATCAGACTGGAATGATAAAGTCAAAAGATCACCCAAGAGATCGTTCCTTTACCCATGAAAAGAGTTGGATGTTTGAAAGCATTCCTCGCTTTGTCATCGCTTCGCTTTCCTTGCTGTTAGGAAAGATGAGGTCAAAGTTTATTAAAACCACCACTAACATTTCTTATTATTAGAAAAGAATATGTTAAGAAAAGCAGACTCTGAAGAGCTTTCTAAACTTTTCTACAAGTCCTATAGCTCGTATGTGTTACCTATTATTACCTATCATTAATTTATTTCCATTTATTCCTCCTGCGATGTTATTAGTTCCCTAATCAACCCTCCGCAGAAATATTGGATTTGCTTCACCATTATTCTATTGTTATTAAGAGACTTCTTGACATTTCATGTTATAAGATGCTGTTATAACTTAGTTAAACTTTTACAAGTTCAGTTGAAATTTTCCATGCCTGGTGTTCGCTC
This sequence comes from Zapornia atra, assembly GCA_013400835.1. NCBI lineage: Eukaryota > Metazoa > Chordata > Aves > Gruiformes > Rallidae > Zapornia > Zapornia atra. The sequence continues at coordinate 289,153 of VZTU01025218.1, read as the reverse complement.
CAGGCTGTTGTTATTCATGTGTTTTTGAATTTCAAGAGTCATGCTTCAGTTGTTTTTGAGAAGAAAGTTAGGGAAAAATAAGGTTTGCCCACATATAAAAAACTGAGACCATCTCTTGTCTCAATTCAGTTAATGTTTTAAAGCATGTATATAAAATTTGGCAGGAGAGGGGGCATGCCTGCCAGGAGTCCTTTTTTGCTCTTTGTGAAAGCTTTTTTTAAAAAAACCGCATTTCACACGTACTTAGTAAATCTCTGTATTTTCTAATAGCTATGATCTCTGAGGGATATAGCCCCACAGAGCATGGTCAGACTGCTCCCAGCTCCTAGACCTTACTAGCTGGGCTGTGCTGCCAAGCCAAGCTAGGGTTCCTAGGGTCAGGGCAGGAATGGCAACGCAGAATTATTCTAGACTACGTGTAGGAACTTAAAGCACGGAGCCTCCTTCTCCCCCTGCTAATAACATGACAGCCAGTAACCAAGAGCAGAGAAAAGGACACCCACTGAAGCAGATTTAGAAGGAACATGCTGGACAGCAAGGGATAAAAGGGACTCATTGAGAGTAATGAATCTAATGACAGAATGAAGCCAGTACTGGGTGCGCCTGTGAGAGACTGAACAAATTGAAAGCCAGCTGAGTGAAGGGAGGGTCAGTGGGTTCACGCAAGGAACAAAAGGGTTGCAACCTTCAAGGTCGCTTTTCTTCATGGTTTTACTGTTAAAATTGAAACATTTTATGCCTAGAAACTGACATCTGATTTTTATATTACCCCAGGGTAACAATTTCACTGGTTTCAAGTGGAGTTACCCTCAGTATTCAGCAGCAATAAGAAGAGCAGAATTGGACCCTTCAGTTGCACTGGAAAACTTTCTGCTTTCCAAATGCCCTGGTAAGAGTTATGGCTTTGCATATGACTGTTACGAGTTTGGTTCTGGAATGCATCAAGTTGTTCTACAAACCTAAAGCAGTTTTCAAATGTCAGGCATGTGCAACGAACTGGGGGGAAGAGGGAGCGGGTTAGCAACAATAGTCAAGCAGGGCAGAAACGTGTGACCCTTCAGGAACTTTAAATCGTGTACCAAATGAATCATGACATATGTGGTTTGCTACATTTTTCTTTATATCGAAGTTGCCCTTCTAGCAGATGAAGAAAAGAAGCAAACTGGTTGCTTACTGTAGGGGTTAAGCCATACAGAAATGCTTGCATTAGATATGTCATGAAAACACCAACTTAGAAGCTTTGTTTCATTATGGAGGGCATTAGCCTATTTAATCTACTTTGATGAGTGTTTGCATTCAGAGCTAGATGAATAGGGTATGTATACCAAAGTAAAACAAATAAAACTGCCACATCTGGCCATACTCAAGAGTATATACAAAGTACTTGATATGGTGCAAAGTTCACTCTGGGGTGGAGTGCTAGAGTAGGATCTGAAAGGGGCATAAGACCTCCAAGCCCTGCCTCACAGAGACCCCACATTCTGCTCCCTAAACGTAGCTGGCTATCAAGCAGGAGGTCTTGCCCACAAAACTGGGAGAAGAATGGACTATGGAGCTCAGAGAGGCTTCATCAGTCAGGCTTCTGTTAAGACTGCCTTCCTCCCTTCACCACCCCCAGGGGGAAATGTTATGACTTCCCAAAAAGGGAGGCCCATAAGGCCTCCTGGATGGAGGACTTAACTGGACTTAAAAATGGACTTGCATGACTTGCATCCCTTCTCAGAGAATGAGATTTTAAAAAGGAAAAAAACCAACCCCTTCAACAAAATCATGTTAAGACACATACAATAAAATTTGCAATCACATGCTGTGCCAACTTCTGATCTCAGCTGAACTGGGAAACTCTGCTAAAATGGAGGGGGGAACGTGCTGGAAAGGAGAGAGGAAGAGAACAGATGGGAGAAGTAGATGAAACAAAGAACAAATGTAGACAGCATGATTAATATATTTCAGAATGGACAGAACCATTTATCCCTAACTGCCTGTAATGGAACACACACATTTTTCCATGTATACAATGTTTTGAGTTGGTACAGAGACATTATGTGATTGTGAATGGGAGGGCAAGAGGGAATGAGACAGTCGCTGGCCCTGGTTCAGAAAAGGATGTGTTTTGCCTTCTGTGAGACTTGAGAACATGCTGTAACATTTTCCTGAACTGGAGTTTCTATCAAGAGGTGCTTCATAGTACGAAAATGTTCTGAAATCTCTAGTTAGTTCATTTGAGTGGATTTAAACTAGGAAATCATGGCACAGTATGTATATAGAACATTTGGTTAAAGAAAATAGCCAGAAACAGCACTATTAGGACAACAACAAGACTAAAACTTGAGGGAATGTCAAGTGCTACTTGATCAACGTGAACATGGCCCTCCTGCATGCATGCACCCTACTGCAACCTTTAATCACAGATCATCTACCATATTGTGCACACAGAAACTCTGTCTTCTTCCAGTAGACAGAAAGGTTGGTGCAACTTTATTACAACAAAATACTGAATCGCTGTCTTCATTATCTGTTGTGAAACTGCCTCACTCCTACAGTACCTCCATTTCTCAGAGCAAATGACATTGATCTTTCAGCAAAGGACCACAAAGCCTGGTGATTAAAGCACTATAAACAAGATAGGTATTACTTAAGATAAAGCTAGATGGCAGAGAGAGAAAACAATCAAAGATTTCACAGAGAATATGTTAATGACTGATATAAGTAGATAAAGCTAGTGCAGGAAAACACAGAATTTTAGCCATATTCTGGAACTTGTGTGGAATGGCACCAAGCCCCAAGTCCTGCCCATAGCTCCCTCACTTAGCTGGTATAAAACTATTAAGATGTCACTATCACACAATTTGACATCTGTGGCGTGAGCCCCATGAAAAATGCTGGCTATATTAAAACACCTTAGGAAATAAAGATGCAGATGACAGGAGCTCCTTTGGAAACAGCATTTCTGTCTGCCTCCCCTTCAGCGAAGCTGGATTTCAAGGACAGTGATTTTTTTATAGCTGGCCTTTAAAACACTGGCTATATGCACATGTGGCTTTTTGATTAATGGATTTTAACACACCTTCTTACTAGCAGCAACAGAAACAGTCATTCCAGTGTGATGCTATAATTTTAATGTCTTATAAGTACACATTCTCAAATTCCAAAGACACTCATTCTCTGTACTCTTGCAAAAGTGACAATTGAAGTGAAAAACTGCGAGATGAAAACTTTTTGTGGAGGGCTTTCAGAGACCAATTGAGAACTGCTGTGCTTGAAAGAAGAAAGAAGAAAGCAATTGCCAAGGGAGGGTTCTTTCTTCCAGAATTGACTCAAGACAGACAGCAACTTCATCATCACCCTCATTCTTTTAACAAGCTCTCTTACTCCTAGTAGAGATATTCTCCTAATATGTTTGAGTAGTGCCTGACTACCATCTCTCTGCTGAGTTTTCAAGTGCCCAGTTATCAGTAAGGTAATAATCAGAAGCCACCTACTAAAAATGTGTACGAGGATGTGAAATATGTGAGGCATGGTGTTGGCACGGGGTTTGTGAGATCTGGATTTTATCCTTTCAGGATGATTTTGTGAAGATTTTCTCCAGATGAAAATCTTTGATGGCCTAGGGCTTGCATCTGTCTGTAAAATAACCTTCCTCTGTTCCTTCTCTGATATACATAATTATGTTGTGTCAGAAATGGTTTAACGTTTTTTTGGGCGCTCTATTACAAGTAGGGTTCCTAAGAGGCTCTCTCAGTAGTACGAATGGGTCACAAAAGTGATTTAATTTGTATCCTCTTCTTAGATATTCTTTCTGAAGTCCCCTTACAGGTTACGATGTAAAAGTCATCTCAGTACAAACCATGTATCACATCATGACTGATTCTTTTATTGTTATCTAGATATGTTCAGATTTGTTGTATTTTCTTTTCTGTAGCATGCAGTCAACCATTCCTGAGATGCATAAATGGATCTAACAGATAGCGTGACCATGCAAAATACAGCTGTGGAAATTATTTCTGAGATGAGTTTCTACTGAATGAGATCAAAAGCATTTTTCCTGATCATGAAGTCACATGGCATGGGTTAAGGTTTCACACAGGCTGTCATTAAGCTGGGAGGAATACCAAGGGCAAATTTGTGTAGCTTAACAAAGTATGCGTGGCCAGACTAGCTCCATATTCAAGTGGCTTCTGATTTAAATCTGAAGCATTAAAAAGGAATTGTACTTGCAGAGGGAAGCAGGGGTTCAAACCATCTGTTGCATCAACTTGTCTTCCTTGTCTGTAATGCCTTGTCCTCAACATGTACCACCCATTTCTTGAGCTGTCTCTGTTGTCTCTGTGTCATGGCATGGATTCTGTGAACTGACGGATGCAGCACAGTGCAATGTTGCCAGCTGTCTCATCAGAAAGTCTTTGTGGGTGTGGGTGTTGTGGCCATTGGAGTACAGCTTTCCAGAGCTGTCATCCTTTCTCTTTCAAGGCTGAAAGAAATACATGGCCAAACTCTGGGCTGTGGAAGATCCTAGAAATACAGTGAAGCATCTTATGGATAAAAAATATGCAAAGATCACAATTCATAGCGTCAGTCTAAAACATTAGGTGAATGAGCCTTGGGGAGCCTGTAATGGAGAGAACGATGCAAAACCATTAATTTAAATATTTCTGGAGAACCTTCTGTTCAGCACAATGTCTGCACCAAGCTATATTTTGTCTTGAAGGAATGAGTGGAATTATTTGCTTAGTCTGCCTCTCCAGCCTTTTTTGGCCCACTAGAAAAGAGTGCTTGCTTTTTAAACTTCGATCAATAAACGAACAAATTCCCCACTTCCTGTCCATTCATGACCCTACTTCATGCAGACAAAGGCCATCTCTAGGCACCTGAAAGTTCATTGTACTGATGGAAAAATACATTCCACTTTCCTGCCTTTTTCTGTAAAGCGTTTTTTAAATGCTGACATTGTTAGTCAACTAAGTATTGTGTTTTATGAGGAAGGCTGTTGGGAAGATTTCCAGTGCGTGTAAGAGCCCTGTTTTCATGGATTTAGGAAGAAAGAAACTTCAAAGTATTGGCTGGGTTTTTTTTCATTTTTATTGCAGTTTTGGGGAATAATGAAATTCATGGTGCTAGACTTGATGCAGCACCCAGTATACCTGGATAGAGATGATGCAGAAAGGGAACTAGCAAATGGAAGAGCATCAAGCTACCAGTTAGCCACCAGAAACTAGAGCCGCTTCAGTGCTAAGACCAGCGAGGATTAGAGATCTCTTTCTTGAATAAAAGCAGTATCCAGGAGGCCTTATACATGACAGGGTCCATGAGGATGCAGTATCTTCATAACTATGCTCACTGCATCAACACTTTCCCTTGCTGCCTGCGTGAGAGAGACCTGAAGTTGATGAGATGACACCAGAGCTGGAAAAGCAACTGTGGGAAGTTCGACTAATGGGGTTTCATTTATGAAATGGCTTATGAAAAAGTTAGATACTAAATCCATGAGTGATATTTGGCACAGCTTTAAGACAGACCAGGCATAGAGACCAAAAGTAACCTGAAATTGCAAGAGTTTTAACCAGTTGTCCAGTAAGAGAAAAAGCTGATACCAGGGGGCTGGAGACACCTAGAAAGGTTTCAGTTAAGAGTGACTAGAAGAAAGGGGATCAGAGAGAAGACAATTCCAGGGACTTACTAAGGGGAAATTGATCCAAGATACCTTGGAAAATAAGGTAGAAATTATGTAATTTCATCTTCTAATGTCTTGTGGGGAAGTTCAACTTAACACTACAAAGCTATGTTAAGAATATGAGGTGGGCACAGTTTCTGTCTGGCATACTATATACATGGGGAATCATATGCTTAATAATCATATGCTTAATAATATACTGGATATAATAGTAGGATATTCTTCACTGTAACCTAAATGTAAGATTTATTAACTGCATTTTTGCAAAAGGATTATTAAAGTACAGGGTTTATTTAAGATGTGGAAGTATGCAAATGCTATATTAATACATCTTAATTATTTGACACTTATTACCCAAACTAATAAGTTTTTCAAATTATTTCCATGGCTGATATGTTTTTATTATTGCAAAATGCCCTTCATCTGTCCAAATTAATCATGCAAGGCTTGTGAATCTGCTGTGGAATAAAGACCCAATGCAGCAATGCTCCTGCTTTTTAGGCACAGAGCTTCCAGGAAAAGAATTCACAGCCCCAGGTGAGTTTCACTATTCAGGGAATAGTGAAAATTTAACAGCATGGGATTACAAGAAAAAATAGTCTGCTAAGCAAAAGCATGAACAGAAATGCCCCAAAGAGATCATTTGATCATCAAAAAATGATCAAATCTCACGGTTTTAGCTATGTGAGAGGTCTCTTTTGGGAACTGAGGTTACTGCTATTGTTTTCTTCAGGGGAAAAAAAAAGATGTTGGACAAAAGTGAGAGCAGCGCTTTGCTTCCTATAGCAGTATAAGGAGTACAACACAGGCTCAGAAAGGAGAAGCCCCAAAGGCCCAAGGGGTTTAAGTTCAGTCCAGCCCTCTCCAGAGGTAGCACTCCTACCTCCAAGGATCTAGCTGTGTTGTAGAAACTGCAATGCTGAAAACAGCCATACAAGACTGGCAAGGCCAGAAAGTGAGCAAACAGAGAGGACATGGCTTTTAATTTTTTTGCTTGCTTGTTTATGTCTTGCTTCTGAACACAAGCACCCAGATTCCTGCTGTGTTTTGGGCTAGGGGCCTCAGTTTTTTTCTGGACTTCAGCCCTCTGTTCCCTACTTAAAGTTTTGAGGGACACGCTCAGGCTTCCCTGGATTGCCAGCACTGCAACTCTGTTCCTAAAGATCTAAAAAGGCTGCCAGATTTTTGGAGGAAATGAAAAAATGTAAGCTTCTGGGGAATTGTGTGGAAAACCAAGCTGTTTCACAACTCTTAAAAATCAGACCCCTGTTTATTTTGATGCCTAAATACGGATTTAAATCTTTAACTTAAAGTCGTGCACTTCAAAGCTCTCGCTTTAAAAACCTCTTAAAATCCTTTGCTTAGTGGTTTGGGGTCACTGACTTTCAACTGGCCTTCCCATAACATGTAATTTTCACCTTGATGGCTAATGAGCATCAGAGTACCGTGATGGCCTACATGCAGGCAGCCCAGGAGGTGGCCAGCAATGGGGCCCCAGGCCTCTGCCCTTGCCCCTTCCCAGCACACTGCCAGCACTCACCTGCAGCACAGGCCTGCAACCCAGGAGGGAGAAAAGACAATTGGCCTGTACTGTGATTTGAGGGAGAAATAATCTGATTTGGATTAAATAGTCCCCATAATTTTTACTTATAAAATGCCTTGGTAAAGGCAACACGAGCCCCTGAGATGTGGTAACACTTGCTAGCAGCTGTAAACCTCCAGATATTCTGCAATGATCCTCCATATAATTTGGGTTTTGTTCAGTGGCCTGATCCTGTCAGTGTGTACTAGTCAAGTGAGGAGAAGGAAGCTCAGTCCTGGAGGTTGGCCAGAATACAGGAGCATGGCAAGACCCTCCACTGCTTCCACTGCTGTGTAAGCACTGACAGCTGTGCAACGAGGGGTACAGGCTATCAGCTCAGAGTAGCAGGGCTAAAGAATCAGTCTGAATGAGCACCAGTTCACTGGCTGGAAAAGAGCTTGGAACCAGTTAAAAAATATTGCCCACACTTGACTGCTATCATTTTACATCCACTCACCTTGCAGAAGTGCATGATGGCAGAAAAAAAAAAGGAGAACACTGGGCACAGGATATCCAGCTTGCTTTTGCCCCGAACACAGAGCAGTTTCTGTTCTCTAGGTCATGTTTTGGCAATACCTGCTTTTAACACGTTAAAGTAATGTCTTATTTTTTCTTAGCGAAACATGCTGAGCTGGTAGTCTTTAGGACTGAAGCCCTTTATTGAACACAGAGCATGGGCTGGGCTGACACAGCCAGAAGTGACACGGTCCCCCTCCTATTTTATACTGCACAAAAGGAAGAGGCTGCTGTACTAGCACAGACTGTATCCAATTACAAATAAAAATACTATGTTCCCACCACTAAAGCTGCTCCTGGAACCCCTCAAGGTTCCCTTATTTTTATGACCTCTCTATAAGCAGTTACTTTAACCCTCTGGTGATATTTATAAACTGATATACAGTACTATAAAATATATCCTTCCTTTATGATTCTGGATGATTGTCCATGGGCTTGCAATCCCTCTCTCACTAGCCATCATATTATTCCTCTTTGAGTACAACATTCACTCTGTAAAGCTTACTGTTCAGAGCTTGTTTAGATATCATTCACTGGAAATCACCCATACAGGTCCCTAGCAATGGGCCCAAGCCTGGGTTTCTTGGTGGGGTGGCTACATTACACTGAGCAAGAATTAAGAAAAAGTTTTCAGGCTTCAAGAAGAACTGGGTTGGTTCAAGACATCAAGAATGTCAAAGGCAGCCAGGCTACTACCATACACACACACAGACAGTGCACGCCTGACTTGACAAAGCTGTCAGATCTATGGGTATTTCATGTTCTTGTATCACTTCCTGCAAATCATGGCTGGTCTGCCTAGCAGGGATTTCCCTACAAATCCAGATCCTGAAACTCTCACTAACTACAGCTAGATGGGATTTGCAGCACCTTCAAAGTCAAAGCATGAGTCTGGACAATGTATTTCAGCCAAGTCTGAATTTTGGGAACTTCCAGGCTTTGGTTACATTGTGGTATTCTTCTGAACAACTATTGCTTCACTCCCCAGTGCTGCAAATCCGAACTCATTCCTAAAACATATCCTTCTTGGGCTTCAGCTCTAAGTATTCTGTAATTCTGAGCAATCATACTTGGAGTATGGGACTTGACCTAGCTATAATCTTTACCAGCTTCCTGGAGTGTTTCTAGCAACACTAACTGGATCTTTATTGCCCCGGAGTCAGGTTACTATACCTTCATATATCCTGTGTGGTTCACTAACAAAGCCACAGCTGTCTTCCATTTTCCATATTCATATTCCTTCCACACAGAACATTTTCTGGAGGGAGAAGAGGTGGCCTGAACACGTAGTCCCATCTTGGAAGCAGCAAGGAAAAATGCTTTAGGAAGCGTGGCTTGGGGTGGTGGGTTAGCATTTGTCTTGAATAATTTAGGGATGATAGGGAAGGAGTTTAAAAGCCTTTTACATGACCCAGAACAGATCTTTTTGAGATAAGGACCAGATACATTATTTGGCATCTAGGTGAGATGTTCTCCCTTTCCAGAGAACAAGAGATATTCAAGCCACAGGCAACAGCTGTAGAGAACAACGAACCAACTTGCAGGACCATTATGTTGCCAATGCTCCCCTGCAGAGCCCAGTTCACATAACAGGTCATTCACTGTATTTTAATGAAGCTCTGCCTAGACTTCCTGGCCTAGTGAAATAACATTGCTCAAGTTCTCACAGCACTGGTTAGAAGGAAAAAACCCAGACTGGACTATGTTATCATCTGTAATACTATAACACACTTTTTTGTTTTTTGGCAGTTTCAACACCATTGGAAATCTTGCTGTAAAGTCCAAGGAAATCAGAATATGAGACCCTCGTTGAGAACCTGTCTTCTGACATATATGTTTCACAAAAAAAAGTGCTGAGTTGGAACTCAGAGAATTGAGAAAACTGAAAATTACATAGTGTAAAGACACTGAGGATTGCTTTTTTTGCTTTGGAGACCTAGGCAGGTTCAGGAAAATGTCAGGGTAATAATCCTATAACTTTGCTGAAGAAGGCCTGCTGATACTTGTTGATCTGTACTTCATCAGTAGCTTAAGAGCACCAATTCCCCCTGGCCCAACTTCTGAGTTGGAAATAACATAATTTTTCTTTTTTTAAGTGATTTTGCCTCATGGAGGCCAGGCATCATCTTCTACATCTTTGTTGTTATTTTGTTCCAGTGAATTAAATTTGGACATTGAGCAATCAAATCGCCAGTGCTCATGAGCTGTAATTTTCAGTTTTTAAAGGAAGATACATGAAATGGAAATTGGCAAACTTGTGGTTCCACTTCAGGGTGTCTGGTGAAAATATTTTGGATCGGTAACAGATCTGAGAGAAGACTGGAGAATTGGCCAGACGTACTGTATGTAACATGCCAGAAAAGCCAGAGCAGCATCCACTCACAATTCCAATGCTTTTTAAAGTTTTAGAAATGTTTAATTAGAAGAAAGTATTCAGTCTTTATGAAGTATGGCTTATAGAACAGGGTTATATAGGAAAGCTAAAATTATCCATTGACAGCTCTATCCTGAGGATTTTTTCCCCCTTCAACATAAACATTTGTCTTGAGCATTTTTTAAAAATTACAGTAGACTAGAAGGTTGCCAAATATTTAGTGGTTTTGTGAAGTTTTTTGGTATTCATGTCTACTATACTTCTACAGAAAACAGTTCTAAGACCCATTTCTTTCACCATACGGCAATCTAGAGAGGGGTGCAGGATAACAAACTTTAAAGATGTGATAAAGAAAAATGTGATTTGAGTTGATTTTATAATTGGGTTTTTTTTTTTAAAAAAAAAAAGCCTTTGCAGATGCTGGATTCATGTCCTGCCAATACTTATTACAGTGTTTATCATTAGGACAGTGCTTTTGCACATGTTCAGTCCATTCCAAAAGACAATGCTGTAATGTTTTCGGCTCTCGGGCTTCCCCCCTTCCTGACTGTCGACTGGCGGCTGGAGGAAGCTCTCCCCTTCCCCACCCTTGTTTACATCCCCACTGGCCCACGGCAGAACCAGGACAGCAGAATGCCAGAGCTCCAGCTCTCTTTGGTTCCCCTCCAGACACATCCCACACAGAGCAAAGGTCAGGCCATGTCTGGCCTTTGAGGAGCGTGGGCAAGAGGAGAGGGCGCGAAAGAGGTCCGAAAGAGATCTGTCCTGCTTTTTGTCCTGTGGTGTAATCGGGTGTAAACACAAATAAACACAGATTGCTCACTTCTCATTCAGGCAACATAGAGAGGTTAGTCACTTCCTAGCACAGTCTCCAACCCAGATTTGCACTGGGCCACCTTTTTTTTTAACCAAAGAAGTTTTTTTAACTGAAGAAGGCCACCTTACTCACAGAACCCCAACTCACTGCTTTTGCTCTGTAACTTCTGAGCTGGTCAGAGCTCTAGTCTGAATGCTGGTCACAGCTACCTTTACATTTAAAACAGCAGCCTGGATCCAGTGCCAAGGACACGTTCCTTCTCAGCTAGCGTCTGGTGCTGCCTAGGCAGGACAGGGAATGCCGTGCTCCCAACACCTGGACACTGTAGGGCTCTGAGATGCAGTTTCCTGCTGTTCTGTGGTGGCTCTTTACAACTTTTTCATTTTATTATTTTGAGCACCAGAAAGGTGCATGACAACAGGGATGGCTGGTTGGCTCTGGTACAATAGTTTATACCAATTGAGTGTAAAAGTTAAAATTGGAAGCATCGAGGACAGAACTGAATTTATTTTAAACTGTAGCTGGGATCTCAAATTAGTTATTCTGGAATCCCAGTTCAGTTTCAGGAATGCCTGCCTGGGAAATCCTGCAGACCATCTGAGGATGGCTTTCTGTAACCACATATTAGAAGGGATTTTGCCTGGAAAACCTGGAGAAAAGTCTCCAGAGACAGTGACAAACCATAGGAAACAATATCATTCATTACTGTCAGCACAATGTTGAATTCCCTGACAGGCTCAAAGGAAGGTTTCTGTTTTGCTACTGCGAATCATCTCAGTGGAGACTCCTTATTAAGTGTCTTAGAGACTCATGGTTTCTTGACCAAGCTGGTTTCTTGCTACCTACATTTCAAAAACCACGTGCTCCATTTTTATGCACATGCGCTATAAATTCTGTCATATGGAAAACACCCATATACCTTCTGTGGTAGGAATGAAGGGGCAAGAGCATTTATTTTAATCAAGTGGCAATGATATGGAAAAGCAGCTTTCCTATTTACAGGCCTGGCCTTTTGTTCTCACAGTCAGGAATATGAAGAGAGGCCAGGACAGGCCTGTGAGATTGCAGGACGGGCAGCAAAATTTCTTCCACTCGCTACTGTGAAGAGGCAAAGTATCAGATACTTACTGAAGAATCACTACTAACTAAAGAATCACTAGTTTTCTTTCAGGTCTTAAGCATTTATAGAATCACAGAAGGGTTTGCATTGGAAGGGAAGTTCCAGCCCCCCACCATGGGCAGGGACACCTTCACTAGGCCAGGTTGCCCAGAGCCCCATCCAGCCTGTCCTTGAACACTTCCAGGGAGGGGGCAGCCACAGCTCCTCTGGGCAGCCTGTGCCAGGGCCTCCCCACCCTCATAGTACAGAATTTCTTCCTAACATCTAGTCTAAACCTGCCATCTTTCAGCTTGAAGCCTTTTCCTATCACTGCACTGCCTGGTGAACAGTCCCTCTCCCACTTTCCTGTAGGATCCCTTTAAGCATCAGTACACTGCAATTAGGTCACCCCAGAGCCTTCTCTTCAAGCTGAACAAGCCCAACTCTTGCAGCCTGACTTCACAGGAGAGGTGCTCCAGCCCCTTGATCATCTTTGTGGCCCTCCTCTGGGCTCGTTTAATTAGTATTTACTTAGACATCCAGTGCCAGACAGCTGCTTGCTCTGCTTCCTGTGTCTGACTTCAGCTTCTGATACACCCTCATTCACAGTTCTGCTGTGTCCTCTCCTGCTGCTGTGCTATCCCACCTCATTGCAAGAGCTGACATGACACACGGACTTCCAGCTTGGCTTGCAGAATTTAAGGGGTCAGCCAAGGTCATCTGAGACCTCTGCATCCAGTTCCCATCCTGTACTAAAGAGCTACCACACTACCACATCTCTCTGATACATACAAATTAGTAATGTAAACATAATTTTCCACTTGCTAGGTAGTTAGTTTATGTATTTATTTCTTGCACAAGGATAAGATTGCTGGGCTTTTTGTCCAGCTAACTCCTTACTGTACTATGGTTTCAAGCATATGTAACTGCCTTTCTGAAAATTAATTTCTGCTTTGGGATCTCAGCATCTTTTTGTGACAGGAAAGATAAAGTATAGAACTACTGGTGGATTAACTGCAATTAGTCATTAGCTGACTAATTGCCAGGGCTTTAAGTGTTTTGTGCTGCTCTCTTACAGGCTCCTAAATCCTGGCACAACTTTTTATACCTTCTGCATAATTCATATTTTGTGAGACAAACCTAGATTCAGAAATCCTAACACGCTCTTGAGCTTTACTTCCTTCCACAAACAAAAGAAATATTTTCTGTCTGTCAGATGCCCTTATTTGAGAGAACTTATATCAGTATTTATGTTGGTGCAATTCCACATCCTTTACTAGGAATACAATCAGATAGGCAGCCAGCTTCCCCCCTGGAGATATTCCAATATCTGGAGCAATACACCGTAACTACTATGTATGTCAGCAGTGGTACTAGCTGTATCTCATACACAGTGTAAAAACAGCAGAAAGTGTAAAATTCAGTAATTTTAGGTCTTGTCAACTAAAATATGAAGGGAAATTAAAAGGAATAATTGGCACCATCATGAAGACATGTAAGGCCAAGAGAGTAATCTAACAGGGATCCAAACACATTATCATAAGATACATTTCATTCAGGACTTGATGACAGGCATATTCCTAAGAGTTTTCACCTAAGGAACAATGAAACCTCATTTTGAACTCAGAAGGACTTGCAAGGCATTGGTATACAAGCCTCACTGATATGTCTCAAGATTTCTCATTTTTTGTGTGTAATAAATCAAATGTTTTTTGCTTCCTACCTGGTACTGAGTATTTTCTTCTCTTACTGAAGACAGTGTAAATTCAGGATTTTCTTCAAGTCCAAGGGGCTTTCAGTACCTCTCAAGGGCAGTATCTCTGTCAACACAAACACAGTCTTTGGTTATGTTATAAACCACATATTCTAAGAGAGGTTTGATCAGAAAACTTCTATGTGTGCCTAAAGACGCAACAGAATTCTTTTTATTACTTAGGCATTTCATCCTTTCTGTCCACTAACATCTTAATACTTAAGTATATCCATAGTCTTGCCAGTCTGACACAAATCAGAGAACTGTATTTTTTTCCTTCCCATAAACTCTATTCCCGGGTTCACCTTAAAGCTGTATGTTCATCTCTCCTTGAATTCAACAAGAGAGGAGGGTCACAATGAATTAGAGCATTCTGTCTACAGTCACATTTATTTCAGGGTCTGGCACTTCCATACTGCAGATGAAGCTTTAAGCAACAACCTCCTTCCATCAGTCCTCTTTCTTTAAAATAATTGCAGATGTAGGCTATTTCCAAGAAAGGACACTGACATTTACAAGCGAGTCCTTGTATGTGCATTTGCAGTGGTGCCAATAAAACTCCAATCCTTACAGTTCTGAAAATGCTTCGTGTATTCCTGAGACTGCAATAATGACTGCCCAGAGAGATGTAGGTTACATTTTTTCACTCTTTCTAAACACAGCCAACGTTTTTCCCTTTTCATGTACTTTCTCCCTTACATGCTTTTAATGCAGTTTCCTTCCCCTTCCTTGTAACAGCGGTGATGGTAAAGCAGTTTCCTAGGCCATGTGGAATGGAGGGGGAAACCACTGTCACTCTGAATTCTTTGAACATTACTCCATGTTTTCAGATAACCAGGATTACAGGAAATACAGTTGGAAGATTCGTGACAACTGAATAATAAGGTGACACACAAAAAGGAAATATTAATATCTTCAGGCATCATCGTCATTACTAGCTTTGGGCAACTGTATAAGTTTCAGAACCTGAATTCTTGAGGGGTTTTTGCTAACAGTTGTAAACCACATATACATGATAAGGGGAGATAGATCTCAAGCTGGCTTGGTTATACTAGATTCATGAGAACTGGATTTCGGCGTCTCTGTTCTGTTCTTCAAATCTCAGCTGTTACAATTGCTTTTGCTATGACAACATTAAAAAGCCAGTCACAGGACTTTAATCCTGTAAGAAAGAGAAATGCTCTTTCCAGGTTTTTCCTCAAATAAAACATTAAGTATTGCTTTTAAAAATATTTTTTCCATAATTCCAAGACAAAATCAGGCATGCTACATGTTCTCACTAATATCAGTGTGGGTGCTCACACCTAAAAGTAACCTCAAACATCACCATCCTCAATAGAGATGCAAGCAATCAATAAACCCTCTTATTGCTCAAATACACAGAAAAGAAATCACTGTTTGGCAAGTTTGCAATTGCAACAGCCTTCTGATAACGGTCTCCTAGGCATAACTTGAGCCAGGTGTTACTCCTGCACTGTATAATTTACTAGTCAAATTCCAGAGTTTGTTTCATCTCTTTATTCAATGTGAATACTTCCTCATCCCAGATTTCGTACTTTCAGAAGTATAATGCCTGCTATACAGAGAACCTGAAGTGACACATCTGCTGACATAGCTACTTCTCTATAAGTATCCTCAGGACTGCTTAATTACTGAGGGCTTTGTTACCAGCACAATGTTCACTCTGCTAGGAACTACAAGATGGTTTCTCTTAGATCAATCAACAAGAGTTTTCTCTTATCTGCTTGCACACACAAACTTTGCTGCTCGGGACACCTGACACACTTAAACACAGCAGACAGAGTTATCATTACAATCAGTTCCCATGATCATATAAAACTATCAGTGTGAATTTTCAAGTAACAAATTAAAGAAAACATTTACCAGAAAGGGGAAATAACAAAAAAGACAGCCTATTCTTTCAGTTAGCAATAACTGCAACTTCCAGTTCATTTGCAATGAGATTCATCCAGACACAGAGACACAGAATGCCCTGGCTGGCTGGCTGCCTGCCTGCCTGCAGCAGTGTGCTGCCTCTCACTCAGGAGGTGTGAACAGAAGGGGAGCTCACCTGTGAGACATTCATCGTGCTCAGCAGTCCTGGCTGAGTTCTACTCAAAAGCACCATATCCCTTTTCAAAGCAAGTTTTTAAGGGGAGAGACGGGGCATTTTCATACATATTTTTCCCTGTGCCACAAGGCATGGCTGTATGTATGCAGGTTGGAAGTTCTCAGACAAGCCTTGGCAAGGATGTTGTATATGGGCTTCATGCACTTTATATTTCATGCTAACTCCCCCCATGCAGCTTTCTGCCCTATGGTTAGTTGCTCCAGCACTAAGAAAAACAATTGCAATGGTGGCAGTACGGCCAGGCTTGCTATCTCTAGGTACTGCAAAGAGTTACTTTTCCCATCCACTCTGGGAGTGGGAATGGTTCTTTGCTTTCTGCCCCTAGAATCCTACACAAGACGTGATGGCTGAGCTGTGCTTGTCTACACCCTGCAATGACAGGGTTGATGTTTAAAGTCCCCGAGACTGGAGGTGCCGAGCATGCTGCTGCATCTGCTTTCTGCAGAGTTTTGAAGAGGGAGTCTTCCCTTCTGTGTATGGGACACAAGAATTTGTAGCCCACTGGCTAAGAGAAAGAACAAAAAACCCTAACATAAGCATTGAGGTTTTGAGCCAAATCTTCCAAGTTTGTGTGCTTAAAATTCATTCGAGTAAGGGAGGTTACTGCATGGGTCTGGGTCCACTTGTTTCAATACATGTGCAGTGATGAAGTTTGCTGAATTAGCAAAAATTGTAACGGTTTGGCCTGCTGAGGGCCAAAGATTAGGGACACAAAGTTATCCGTTTCAGTAGGCTGAGAGAAAAATCCACTTACGCCACAGCTTCAGAATCTTCACAGTAGCAAAATAGTTTGTATCCAAAACTTAATTACATTAGAAGGCAAGTGTCCATGTGGACACCAGAGAAATAAGAGCTGTATGACGACAGCTTTCTTGGCTATTACTCCTTTAGATCATCCCTTAGTTTCCATTAGTTTTCTTCTACCCACCTAATCATTCACCGACCAACTAATAATTTGAGATGACCATCTCAAACTAATTCTCCTTACAGAAAAATCATACTCGAGATGAAATTTGTTTCCCCTTCTCCTTCAGGGATTGAAAACTGGGCTTGAGCACTCAGTATATAATCGCCCTTGGCATGGAACAAGTCTGGTCCTGCGCTGATGGGAACAATCCTGGTCTCCTGGGAAAGGAATGTATGAGACAGAAGGGCCCTTTTGTTTTGTGACTGTATTTTCCTTAGACAGCATAGAAAAATACTAAGTGAGAAAGGTTAGGGCATAAATACAGATTCCACAAGGCAAAAATAGAAAACAAAGTTGACAAGAAGAAAAAAAAAAAACAATATATGAATGGAAGTGATGAAAAGTGACTATAGACCAGAAAGAAGGAGATCAGAAAGAAAAGATGAAGTCAATAACGAAAAGGATCTAGATATTACAGAAACCGAATCAGTGAAAAATCAAGAGGAAAAATAAGTAAAAAACAAGGTGCCTCCAAGAACTGCAGGCTGGGGGAAGGAAATCTGTGAACAGGGAGCTAGTCAGGAGTAAGTTACAAAGCCCAGAAAGTGAAGCATGTATTTGAATTGGCCCCAGCAAGAGAAAATGACTACAAATATGGCAAAAATATTTAATGCCCTGTAAAATACCAGCTTTATGTGTATAACAGCTTGGCTGGTATTAAAGTGTTTTTCTAGCTCCAGGCTTCACTTGACATTAAGAGTTCTTGGAAAGGTAGGCTAGAGCTCTGCTTTTCCTTCTCCAGGTCTTTTCTGAATGTGATAGGAAGTACTTGCTGCTTTATCTGACGAATCTGGTGTGGGTGCCTCACTTTGACCAGCTGTTACACATCCTTCTTTCATACTAACCTAGGCTATAGAAATGTACATTATTCTCAGTGAGCGGTCTGACCAAACACAGAATGTACCGGCCTGGTACAACTGCTCCAGTAAACTGCAGCATTTGTGAATACATGATGATGATTTTTCCATATGTGCCACAGTCAAAATAAGAACCATGACCTAAGGAATACTCTCCTAGTGGGAACTCTTAGCTGTTTCTATGCAGACAAAAGTATTTTAAGACCACTTTGTAATTCAATTTCCTACTAAATATGCAATATGTAGCACATACAGTTTATCCTTAAAAAACCCCTCAGTATTAGAGTGACCCCTTTGAAAATATGCTTCACATTTAACAGGTAAGAAATTGGGTGAAGAAGCTACTATGCAACTGAAGTCAGTGAGAGGACTCAGTGTCAGGGTCAAGGGCAAATGTTGAAGTTCACTTCAGCCATCACTAAAATATACTGACTTGGGGTTTTTATGGTTCCCGTTCTATTGGAATACAGTCCTCTTGAAAAATGTCCTTGGAATGCTGCAAAATAAGTCAGGAGTTTGGGTGGTTGTCTTTTGTTTGGTTGGGTTGGGGTATTTTTGGTTGTGTTAGAAGATGTTGAATATTCTAACAGCCATTTGCTTGCTACATCTGTACAGTCGGATTCCAGGGTATGGCATGATGTCCGGTTACATGAGCTCCTCAGCGAACAGAAGATAAAGCACACAGGAAAGGGAGCTTTCCAAAACTTCACAGAAGCATATGATGTTTTATCTTTTCCTGACAGGTTAGGCCATTATCCAGCTTAGTCCCTAGTTATGTAGGTTTTCTCAGGGAAGACCTGAAAGATGAGGCCACTCACCTGCGCGTGTGCTCTCACTCATCGTAATCACAGTGAATCATTCTGAGAAACAGCTTTGGTTTGGTTTCTTTGGGTTTATTCTTTTATAAACACCGTGGAAACCATGGGAAAAATCCTTGTGATTCACAGAATCTGAAGTTAGCCATGATTCTGTAAAGACAGGCTTTTGCTTGCAACACTGAGAGTTGTCCTAAATTTACAAGAAGAGAATCTGCTAGTAAAATGCCACCTAAAATGACAAAAGTATAAAAATTCCTATTGTATTGTTGTCACCACAGATACAAGGGGCTACAAAGCAAGGGCCCTTTCTCACCTTTGCTACTACCCCAAAAAACTGTGGGACAGGGTTTGCAAAAGCGATCAAAAACTGATGGACAGTTTTCACCACATTGTCGGCACTGAACTTCCAATGGACATGGCACTTAAGCTAGATACTGAGCTAGATACTGAAGTCAGATGGTGTTAATACCCCTCAAATACAATAGTGCATGCTCCCAGAAAATTAGCTCCCTCATTTCTAACCCCTTCCTTCTCCTTAGTGCTGTCATCATAAGTGTATGGCACCCACAAGATCACGAGTATCTGGATAATCTGAGCCAGAGTGCATTCTTTTCTGCCACTTATAAGGGTGCCATATAAAATTGATTTTGTTGTTGGTTTTTTGTGGACAGCCCATGGCCCAGATAATTCTGTCTCAGTGTGGAAATGCAAGAAGAAAACACAGCGGCTCCCTGGCAGCCTTGCTGATGTATACTGCTGACCAACAAAATGTAAAGCAAGTCTCTGATCATTTGCCAGGGTCACATCTGGGTGCAGAGAAAGCAGCAAGATCACAGAAAGAGAATTTTTCTTGTTCCTATTACCTGAATGGATTATGACATGTGTTTTACATTGGATAGGCAAATTGATTCATATAAAATAAGAGCTTAAATGTAGTCTATTTCTTAAGCCATGCTTTCCTAGGGTTTGTTCAGACTCAGAGAGGTATGTCTTACTTTCCTTTTCAAGCCTTCCTGCTTGCTGCCTGGGCTTATAAAAATATTTTCCTAGGGGGCTGAGTAGAGGAGAATTTCACTATTTATAGCTGTTTCTGCCTCTCTCTAAGTATCATGGGATGTCAGTGTGAGCAAAGAAGCCCATGAGTTCTGCAACCTTACAGGTTAGGAGAAGCAACAACGAGAAAAGATTATTTAAATATTAAAAATAAGTGAAACCTAATGAGGAAGAAGGACATGCCTATGAAACACCTTTTTGTTACTTGCTCAGCATTATTTTAGAAGTGTGTAAGGAGATACAGAGTCTTCCTAAAAGTAAATACTGCATTTGCACTTGGAAACACTATGTCTTATTTGTCTGTAGGTTACTGACCCCAAACCTATTGCATTTGCTCCTCATACTACCAGATGGATTCCCATGGACTCAGCAGCCTCAGGCCGACTCCCTGACACAAAACATTCCTACAGCAAAAGCCACTAATATAGTGGGTATGCTGACAACTCCCTTGGCAACCTCAGTGGTGGAGGCAGAAAGTCACCTACCATCCCTTGCCTTCAATTTCTCTCAAGTCAGGCTTTGGGCACGTGGGGTGCTTTCTAATGCAGGCTGGCCTGGGCAAAGCTAAACTGCTGCTATAGGATAAACCACACAGGAATTGAGAAGATCTCCTGTAGTTATTTCTTGGTGACCAACACTTAGGTGTCGAGAAGGGGGTAGCCTACAGCCATGGAGTAAGAAAGGCTCCATACACACCCAGGCATCCTTGCATAGACCCACAACAGGGCTTACAAAACTCCTCTTTGTGCTCATACTTACTTTTTCTGTTTTTTTTCTTTTTGGAACCTAACCTCACTTCTATTAAGTTGCTCAATAAAATTTAATGGGATTGGAGTTTTCATGCTGTGCTGAAGAGTTTACAATGTAGAAAATACTGGCACTGGGAGAAAAAATGACAAATTCATTAAAGTATTTAGACTTTGTACTGATGTAGCCGCTTTCATTCAAGAATTTCAAAAACACATTCTGATCATTAATCACCGCTCCCAGATGCCATGTATAAAAAGTATTACTGAACCAAATGCAGATGAGACATAGCAAACATGCTAATTGACTTGGCCGAGCTCATCTGGTATCTAATCCAACTATTCTGTTAAAGTACATGGGTATTGCTGTTGCTGTTCCCTTCAAATGGATCCAAAGGATTGACTACAGCTCTGGAAAAGAATCAAGGAATCCACAGCCCCAGACAGGCTGCTCTGGTCACCATACCTAGCCTGATCCCAGAATGAACAAGGGAAATGAGTACTATAGGTCTATGCTGAAAAAAAGGGCTTAAAAGATGTCACTGTGTGACTTCGGTTTAATGGATCTCTCATTTCTAAGCCAATTTTTGCATGTGAACATTTTTTCTGTGGTTTCTTTCCTCTTCATACATCATTCTGGGAGGAGTTCCCCATGCCAGGTGCCTTGAACCTGTTCGCAACATCATGAAGGAAAAAAGAGTTGGCACGTGTCTGTGAGAGCACGGTTCAGCCTGGAGCCTCATCAGAGGTGCAAACTGAAAGAAGGAGATTCTCTCTGGCTCTAAGCCTGAGATGAATCTGCATCTTTAGCAGTTAGAGACAGCAGTCTTTCTGTATGAAGTCTGATACAGCATCACTGATGTGCAGTGAAATCTGCAAGCCGTTTTGAGCACCGTCCTCTAGAGAGCTGTACTGTAGTGGCACAGTGAGTAAGTCGTGATAGGATGCCATCTGGTCCAGGTGAGAAGAAGATGGAGACAGGCTTTCAGTTAGTGTAGATGACAGCCCACCTTCTGAGTGGTGTTTTGCTGACATTCCTGCAGTCATCATGCGTTGCTCCCTACTGCTGACAGGGATGCAACAAGGTAGCACCTGACAGGTTAGATCCAGGAATATGGCTGCAGTGCTTCAGATGCAAGCGGACCTCCCTGCATGGACCCACAACAAACGTTGTTGGGAGACTGGCCATCCTTTATGTGTAAATTTCCACGCCTTGTGAAGCTGCTTGGTGACCCTCAAGCATGGAGCACCTATACATCCAGATGGCTTGCTTTATTGTCAGACTTGTCTGTGGTAGAGAGCTGTTACAGTCCAAGGTGACAGAGTCTGGGAAGCTCCGCAACGGCAGCTAAGTACCCCCTGGGGAAGCACAGACTGCAGGAGCAGCCCATAGACACCATGTCACAGGCTGCTGCAGGTTCTTCCTGTGTCAAAGCTCTCCAGGACAAGTAGACATTCTTCACACAGATGCTGTGTATTTTGATTTCCATCCTACATAAATTCTCAATATAAAGTCAAGATACCATGTATACACATTACCCAGACTCTTACAGACCATTTCACTTCCTCAAAAAAAACCCCAAAACCAAACACAAAGCCCAAACCCAACACAGTCTGAAATGGGGATTATTTGGTTTTAACCTCCTCTCCCCTTTCTCAGTGACTTCTGCCGGAATGAGGAAAACAGCTAATCTTAGAAGGTCAGGATTTTATGCTAATCTGTCATATGAGGTATAAAGCATGCAAATGTTCCACAGGACACCTTCAGAAGCTGTGAATTCAAAAAAAAGTCATTGTCTAAGATATGGTCAAAACGTACAGATTGCCCACTGTGAAAACCCATGGGAAACTCATACCAGAGGAATGACTGCTGGTACAGCAGTGCTCCTTTCAAAACAGAAGTGGGAGCCAGTAGGTTGAAAGGATCTGTTCTTGACTTAAGACAAGTTTATTATTTTAAACTGCTTTTGAGAATTTCCCTGCGTTTTAGTTGGTAAAAATAGCAAGCTCTGCAAAGACACAACATACGAATTACAATAAATAAGCCCTTTTTAAATCATTGGTCTTACTGTTCCTTCACAGGTCTAAAGCCCAAAGAGAAACTTGCTCAGGGCCATGGTATCATTCACACTAATATCCAAAGCATTAACAAAATAACTATGTTTATGTGTTCCTAAGTAATTTAGCCTTAGTCTGAGAAAGCGACTCCTAACTTTGAGGAGTTCAGGAAAAGGTGGTTAAGATGTTACTGCCAAAGACTCACATGTAACAAATGCCCCTCTGTGTTAAAAGTGTATTAAGTAACAGCAAGTCCTTTCTGCTTTAGAAACTGTAATTTTCATCAAGCTATTGGTTGGGAAGAGATTATTACCGACGATCTTTGGCCCACTCAATGGGACTCATGGTATGTGCTTGTGCCATCAGAAACAGTCTCTATACTAAACGCTGTATCTTGAACTGAACTTCACAAGCAAACCAGGGCTCTTCAAAGTGCAAGGAAAGCACTGGTGTAACTCTCACCATCCCTCACACTGAACCTCCAGTAAAATATTGATGCATCCACAACGATCCTATTGGAGAGAGGTTCACAAGTGTCATTTGTACTGTGTATTAACAATTGCTGTGTGTAGTAAAGGTGTGAGGTGATGAGGATCCTGCAGTGAGATACTCTGCTGTTAGCTTATTTTGCCAATAAGACAATGTCCTCCTAGCTCCCACACCAGAAGACACAAGTTCTTCCTTCTCGAGTCTTGTCAAGGCTTTCATGCAGCAAAAGGATTAGGAGACAAGGACAGAAAAGGAAGTTGTAATCTGGGGAAAAAAGAAAAAGAAAGGAAAGAAAGGAAAGAGGGGAAAGAGGGGAAAGAGAGGAGGAAAGAAAGCAAAGGGAAAGAAAACATAGCTGATGTGCCTCCTTCTTGTTGTGAATCCAGCTGTGTAACATCTTATTTCTGCATGTCAGGAAAGACCGGCAGTATGGACACAGCTGGGGAAGGGAAGGACTCGTAGAGCTACTGCTCTGCAGGTTACACACACAAGAGCAAGCTATGTTCTTCTTGCCTTTTAGCAGGAGGAACAAGTGCAGCTCCCACTTCTGCTTCACTGCCAGCAGTTAATGGGTATTATTCTCTGTAGATTGTTTTGGTGTCTAAATGAGACACACATGCAGGGCTCCAAGAAGATTTTTTTACTTTGGTATTTCTTCATCATCTTAGGTATTGCATAAATTTATGGCTGATGTAATGGAACAGGTAAATGACAGCTCCACCATGCTGTAAGGCACAAAAAGTTGAGGTCTACAGGTAAAGTCAATCATTATGGTCCACGACCAGTCAGAAGCCGAGAATAAGGGAATCAGAGATAAGTGGGGTTTAGCATAAGGCAAACTCCTTATGCTTTGCCCTCCCCAGTGAGGACAAAGGCAGCTATCATACTGCTGAGCAGAGACTATCATAGGGGGTAGGAAGTCCTGGCTCAGGGTCATGCTAGTTTAGCTGGACCTATAGCAGAGAGGTAAGAAAGAAGAAAAAGAAGACCAGGGAGAAACTGGACAGGCTGAGGATTCACTGCTTCACCTTAGTGTCTTCTGTACTTGTAACTACAAAACAGCGCCAACTAGACAGGGCGGTCAGAAGTGGGGGGAGATGTGGCTGACTGCAGCCAGCTGCAGGCCCACATGCAAGTGCAAGTTCTCATACTCTGCTACTAAAGCAGCCTGGTGTATCTTTAGTCTCCACAGCTTCTCCTTCATTCAGGCAGAGAATTGTGGCTTTGAATTGCTTCTGGAGTACTGGGTTTTGAAATAACCTTAGGAGGGCTGTGAAGGTCCATGATTGCTACTGGCAGGACTATAGGACAAAACAGACTGAACAACCCGGTGCCCAGCAGGATGGTGGATGAAGCTAGCTTTTGCTCTTACACCATACAGCCAAGCCAAAAGGCAAACCTCTGAATGTGTCAGCTGAAAGAAGGATGAGTTTTAGCTCTGTATTACAAGCAGTAAAATCATTCACAAAATACATAGAGGAGACTTGTGAATACACATGATTGTATGCATCACATAAAAAACATCAGGCAAGTGTGCTTCTTATTCAGGAGTGGAGCATAGGTAGCAAGCAACAGGAGGCAGTCAGTATTTGTATCCAGACTTCAAATCTGAACTAGACAGATGAATACTGGTGAGCTTTCTTCCCTCTTTCCCTCCTCTCCTGTAAAAACAGCGATACAATCTCAACCTAATATCACTTTATTCACATTGAGGAACTTGAATCAAATAAAAAGAAGCATTTTTAATGCCAGTATCAGCAAAAAATAAGTACTTTTCAGTAAATAAAAAAAAGAGAAAAAAAAAGAAAGAGGTGCTTTGAACTTTGTAAAGACTTGTTTTATCAGTTTATGCCTGGGAGGACTACCCTATGATGGAGTTAACTGTATCACAGGTTGAAGAAAACAAATATAGGTCTAATAGTTTCATGCAAATGTGGTGCACTGAAGCCTTTTGTGTCGAAGATTCGTGTTAAAAGAACCTGGAAACCAACCTGCCCTTTCACATTGTATTTCTGACACCGTTAATGCCAGGCAGAGAAAAAGTGAGCGTGAGCTTATTCCCAGGCTAAGTGAACTGAATACGTAGCTCCTTTGACTGCTGAAATCCCAAAACAACTCTTTGACTGAAAGGCAACAAATAATTTGGAAGGGATCCTGGCTTGGAATCTGATTTTCCTCCTGGCGTTACATGATACTGAAGAGATATTAAAAGTGGTAAAGTTCTTTTTATTATGTGGAAAGTCAACCCAAACGTTTAGAAAATCTAAAATACATTTCAGCCTGAGCTTCATAAAGAAATTGATAGGCAAAACTTTTCATAATTGACCAGAATACAAGCAGTTGATTAGACAGTACTTTTTAAGCCTGTGATTTAAAGGAAATCACAAACCCCTTTATAATTAATCAGCTGGGAGGGGCCACATATTTAGGCAAAAGCAGAGAAGGCTCAGTGACCTTCTATTCAGCAAGAAAACAGAAGATACTATCAGGATTTGGAGATGGATTTGGCCCTAGGTGTCCACTGTAAACAGCAAGGAGAAGAACAGAAAGGAGACAAACAGCATGGCAGAGCACCAGCTTTTTAGCCTGCAGCCTGCCAGAAGGACAGGCATGGAGCTACAGGCCAAGTGACTGCTTTTGTTCAAACACGGTCAGATGAACATGATTTGTGTACATCCTTTACGCATAAGCAGGACTGCATCAAACGTGTACCCTACCAGCATCATGTTGTTTTTTCCAAATGGAAACAACATGCAGAAACTTGTTATTGCCTAATTTCTGGCATTTAAAAAGGGATATCAACTTTCCCTAGAAAAGGAAATCACTTTTGTTAATTCTTGTTTTCCCTACAAGAAACTAATGGTAAGATGATATGGTTATTAGCTATTTGGTTAAATCCCTCCATTAGAAAGAGGAATGAATTCAGAGAGCAAACAGAATAATATATTACAATCTGTATTGAACATAGGGAAAAAAAAGACAAACCTCTTCAGAAACCTTGAGGTTATAACCAGAGCAAGGCTGTTGAGCTCCACCCCCAAAACAGTTTGCAAAGAATAATGATATCCACAGAGCTAGTAAAGGCTCTTAGCAAACCCACTGAATGTCACCTAGTTAGTAATGCACCAGAGGGAATAAAGTGAGAATATAATAACAAACCACAGTCAGCCAGTAATTTGACTGGAATACAAGTTAAAGGCATCACACAACTCACAGTGAGGGTAAAGTGCCACACGTGCCACACAAAGCACACGTGCAGAACTGAGTAGGGGGAACACAGTAAAAAACATGTTCAGCAACTGGTCGGTTGCAGTTTTGACCTGGAAAGCAAAGAGATTGACTCTATAAAGCACCCCCAGTGTCATTTTTGCTGTCACTTTTTGGAGCAGAAACTGAGAACTGCTAACCAAGACAAAGCCTGCCCCTTCAGATAACTATTGGCTATTCAGAATAAAGTTTAATTATTTATAGGATAGATTTCTTAGATGTTTGCAAAGATCAGTACAGACCATTAAGAAAGAGAGAATGCTTTAATTGCTACAGTGATCTGTAAAAAGAGACCAACCATTCATCACTAACACAGTGCCAAAGAGTAAGGATAAAGGAAAAGTAGTTGTGGCCATATTTTGTGAAACAGAGTTATTGATAATGCAGAAATTAAATTATGGAAATGGCTTTCCCTGTTAATTCTGTTCTTTTCTCACAGTGCCTTGAGATGCTGAGTCTTCTTAGTGTCCTATATTGTGCTCTGGAGATGGCTTGGGGTTTTTTTTTGTTTATCCTGTTTCCATGTTCCCCAGGGGGAACAGGCCCCATATCAATGGATTCCCCCCTGCCATAACATTCTAAATAGGTGGTAGTTTCTTTCCGATGTTCACTCATCCTCATTTTTTTCCAGTTAACAAAAGCCATATCCTGTTATGACTGCATTCTGCTTATTCTATGCGTTTGAACTTTCCCTAAACCTTCCTTTCTAGGGAAATGTTTAAAAGCGTGTGTGTCAGGTTCTTTAATTCATTTTTAGCTGTAGCACAATATTGTATTTGGCTGCCTGATTAAGACTAACATTTACATGACATTTAGGGTGTGCTATTTTCTAGACTGTCTGTCATGAGTTGATGGACGTCAAAAAAGACTGGATGTGAAGTCTTGCATATTCATCTGGAGGAAGAGAGTGGGGACTGCTCAGATTGAAGGGGGGGTGGGAAGAATTGGGGGGTGAGACAGCCCTATTCTGCGTGCGAATGTGTGTGGAAAAACTTCTGAACAGAACTCATGTTACTATCCTACACCCAGATCCTTTATCACTTGAGATGAGTACATCCATCTTTCTTAAAAGCTTTGGAGTATCTTTGAACATTTACAGACAAAACCAGCAGCTTTAAGAACTGTGGCTGGAATTTCAAATTGAGTTGAAGTATTCAAATCTCACTAAAATGGGTGTCTGGCACCCATTTCCCTTTGCAAAGGCCAGTCTTCATTCACTCACTAACAGCACCTGAGCACTATGACAAATCAGATAAAAATTATTCCCTATAAACAAACTGTTTCAGTTTCAAATTCTTCACATTGTTTTAACAGCTTATTGTGTTGGAAAGATGCTAATGTTAAGAGAAGGAGATAAGAATTTATTTAAACACTAGACCCTATGTGGACTGTTACTCATTTGCAATCTGATTTTCCCATGAGAACTTGAGAACAGCTTCTGAAATGACCCGCAGGAAGCTCTACCCATTTGTCAAAGGATACTGTCTGGTATTCATTTTAGCAAGTTTCAAAGAGGGGAAAAAAAAAGAAACAGAAGGAAAAGGCAGGAGGGAACAGGCTTGCATTTTATCTTGATCCCTGTAATGATAGCATTCTGAACTGAATAGATGAATTTGATTTAAAGGCAAAAACTGCCTTATGATTTTGAACTCTGTCATGAGTTAGATTCTTAGCCCAGCTAGCTAGCTAGTTAAGCCAATACAAAGCCAGGCGAGACTACAGATCAGGAGATAAACAGGAACAGCTCCCTCCCTCTCTGCCTTCTCAGTTACTCAACCAGAGTGAGAGCAGATCAGCAGCAGGTTAGATGGGGCAGTTTTACAGTCTGGGTTTGTGTCTGTCTTAGTCTTGAGACTTGAAACTAACCACTCCATGCCAGATGGACAAGATGGAAGTAGCAAACAGGGTGGCCTTAATAGGTTGTCTTCACCTCCACTTCCAAAATATCCTCATTGTGCTATTTACTCGGGTCTATTCTCTTTCAGATGGTGAGTGATACCCAGCTGTTGTGCTATGAAACCTGCCTGCCACACTAGAAAGATTGCTTCCATATCTTTAGCCTATTTTGTCCTCTTGCAGAGCATAGGGAAGAACATGTTGATGAACAGAAAAAGATGCATGCCTACTGAAATCACAACTAATCCCATTATCTTCCACTTCTCCACTTTATGTCCATTCAAATCTTCCATTTGACAACGCTTATTACAGGCATGACTTGCATGCATAAGCATGGCAAGCCAAAGCAACGTACACCCTTCCACTCACTCTGCAAAGACCTTGAGTCTTTCTATACATGTGTATAGAAATTCCAAATTCAAAAAAACACCAACAACAACAACAAACCCAAACAAAACCCCAACAAAATACCACAAGATTTAAAAGTAATAAGAGCCAAACACTCAAAAACTGGGAAATGCCAAAGGCAAGATTAAGGTGTTCCACACGTGCATGACAACAGCATGCTTAGTTACGTGATCCTATCTTTTTTCCTTGGGACTATTACAGCCTGCCGTATCTCCGCAATCTTCTTGCCTTTTGCCTCATCTTTCCTCACAAGACTTCTCAGCCTTGTCTCTTTCCTTCTTTCAGGCTTTTCAGACTTGTCCTTTTCATTGTATATAGGCAATCTATCCTCAAGATGGGCGACTCTGAGAATGCCCACTCCACTGCCTCTGTGGGACACCACTGTTTCGGGTAGCGGTGTGGTCCTGTTAGGGCTGCAGGTCCTATCTCTGTATTTGACTTACTAAATTGTGTTCAGTGGACGTGAACTCTGGCCTTCATGTGTCCCTGAACCTTTTCCAGACTCAGAGGTCTTCCTCACAGGAAACGTGAGTTTTAGTGATCTTTGGCTATGCTTTGTGGCAATGCAGATCTCTAAAATATGCTGGACTACATAAAGGGGAAATGTTTTCTAAGCACCACTTTTCTTCCCCATGGTCATGTGGGACTGTGTGAGCCAAGGATGCAGAAAGTGTTAGCTGAGGTAAATAAGAACAGTAAAGTTCTTGACCTTAAAACAACCCAACCAAAAAACTAGGTCTTTGTATTATTGATCTCTTTAGATCACTTAAATTATTTTCTTTAACAAGTTCCTTTTCTGCTACATTATTTGTCCTAACAATTGAACTACAGAACAGGGTTTTTACGTTTGTTTTGGAAGGAGACTGTAATTTATGAAGGGTGCAAGTCTAAACCATGTATGTCACTCAAGAGTTGCCAGGGAAAAGTACTGAGTTCTTCAGACTCAACGATACTCTTTTGACTGGAATATGTGGGATGTTGCAAGACACAAGGTCTCTGCCTGCAAAGGAATAATATCTTTGTGTGTTCTGTAAAGACTGAAAACTCAAGGTGAGAACATGTCCCCTGTGAAAATAATACACACAGAGGTTTGTTATGTTAGCATAAGTCATTGTGAGTCAAAGCTTATAAAGACAGAAAATTGTTGTGGTTTGCCTTTTTTGTCAGAGATGGATGCAGGAATTTGAAAGTTTTATCCACACATGACATTATACTCTCTTATGCTGAAAAGGCCATCTGAAAACAAATCCCCATATGAAGCCTATTTACAGCCTTTCATTTACCCAGAGTCTACAGCTATGTAATAGCTTTATATGAAAAAAAATCTAAAAATTCTTTTATAGACCTCCTTGTTTAGCTTTGTGCTGCCCTTGCCACCTTCTGCACTGCTGTTCTTCCTCCAACGTATCAGCCCTCGCACTAACACATGAGCTCTCAATGGAAGTGCTTTTCTTTCCTCAAGGTTGCGCTACGTTAACTGCATTTAGGATACCCTCATGATATAAACTACATGCACACCCATACAAAAGGGGAAAAAAGGTTAAAATCCTGTTAGTTATAATCCAAAGAATTAAAAAACTCCAGGAAATGCCAGAATATAGACTTCCCATCTGACATCAACATGGCCCTAAAAGAGAGTAATAATAATTTTCAAAAAAAGTCTCCAAACTAATTGCTGAGAGCAAAGGAGAAGAAACACTTGGGACTCATGGGTTCAAAACAACGTTCAGGAGGAGAGCGTTCTTTAGATAGGCTGTTTGATCCCTTAGGGCTTCTTTCCATCTCATTTCTTCTTGCACCTCGTCCTCATGGCTTTCCTCTTATTCTAATGCTTCAAATCTTTGCTTCAGAGAATGAAAGACTCTAGAGATTCCTGATGGGCTTATGAAAAAAATCAACAATGGAGAAAAACAATGCCGTTTTCTCTAATCTTTTCTTGGAAACATCTGTACCATTTAATCTGAAACATTAAGACAAAAAATTCAGACTAAGACAGACATGGAAAATATCAGTATAAACAGTTCAAATTTGGCAAAGTTAATTCAAATGAAAATAGAGCCTTATAAAGGGATCTCTTAGGAAACCTTGAATTTAAGAGGGGGGCATTTAACAGTTTTGCATGTAATAAAAGACTGTATAAAACCAGCGTAATGACTCTACATAACAAGCACCACAAATGCGTTACGAATATTTTGTGGATAGTATGGTCTTTTTAAGCTCAATTTACATGCGAGTAACATAGAAGATTATTAGACTTAAAAAAACCCAAAACAGTAATGACAAAATAAAGACAAATCTGATGAACGCCTCAGAAATCCCAAGTCAGCCATTACTTTAAAAAGCAAAGGAATTCAAAGAGGGAATGAGTTTCAATTGCTAGCAGCAATCTACACAAGTGAGAATTTCAATCTGGAAGAAAATTATGCCACAAACTGCCGATGTTCCAGCTGTGTTTGTTAGCTTAGAAGCACCTTTTTTTTTGACATTGAAAACCTACAAGTAGGACTCTCCAGCTCAAACGCTATCTCCGCCTTAGCAGATGAACATGCAACCTGGAAATCTATCGGATGCACACAACCAGAAATCTTCGCAGGCAAACCACTTAGAAATACGGTAGGTACTAAGTGGAATGCATCTGAAACAAGTTCCAGTGTCCGTCAGAGCTCAATGTTTCCTTATCTTTCTGTTTATGCACAAAAGAAGATAAAAGTATTGAACGCGGACAGAAATATGAGCCCAGAACATGTGCCATGGGAAACTTAAATCTGAACGCAGCTGAAGGATCATCCAAAAGGGACCGACCCAAAGAATCCCTCCCTCACATCAGCAGTTGAAGAAGAAAAACAGACAGGACTGATTTATATAAAAGAATTGTCATGGGAGACACACAGAATCACAGAACATTAGGAGCTGGAAGGGACCTCAAAAGATTATCTAGTCCAACCCCCCTGCCAGAGCAGGGTCACCTAGACTAGAATGGTAGACACGCTTTAAGAAAACCCCTAAGAAAACCCCTTTTTATTCCAGAAAAAAAACCACCCTATTTTATTTCTAACACAGCCTCTGTTCTGGTACCCAGCACACAGCCTAAGGAGCAAGACATGCAGTCAAGTAACCAGTACCGGGGAATTAAGCCCCTGGGGAGACAACACTGCCAAGTGTAAGGTGTTGCACTTGGGTCGGAAGAATCCCAGACATAGATACAGACTGGGAGAAGAGCTTCTTGAGAGTAGCCCTGCTGAGAAGGACATGGGGATTGTGGTGGACGAGAGACTTAACATGAGCCAGCAGTGTGCTCTTGCAGCTCGCAAGGCCAATGGGATCCTGGGCTCCATTAGAAGAGGGGTGGCCAGCAGGGACAGGAAGGTGATTGTCCCTCTCTACTCTGCCCTCGTGAGGCCCCATCTGGAGTACTGTGTCCAGATCTGGGGCCCCCAATACAAGAAAGATGTGGAACTGTTGGAGAGGGTTCAGAGGAGGGCCACAAGGATGATTAGAGGGCTGGAGCACCTGCCCTACAAAGAAAGGCTGAGGGAGCTGGGCTTGTTCAGCCTGGAGAAGAGAAGGCTGTGGGGGGACCTCATTGCAGCCTTCCAGTACCTGAAAGGATCTTATAAGCAGGAGGGGATTAAACTTTTTAAAAGGGCAGATAATGGCAGGACAAGGGGGAATGGACTAAAGCTAAAGGAGGGAAGGTTTAGATTAGATATTAGGGGGAAGTTTTTTACAGAAAGAGTGGTGAGGTGCTGGAACAGGCTGCCCAGAGAAGTAGTGGATGCCCCGTCCCTGGAAGTGTTCAAGGCCAGGTTGGATGGGGCCCTGGGCAACCTTGTGTAGATCCAGGCCTGGTGGTTGGTGGCCCTGCCTGTGGCAGGGGGGTTGGAGCTCTATGATCCTTGGGGTCCCTTCCAACCCAGACCATTCTATGATTCTATGATTCTATGATTCATTCTTCGGACCATAAAAGCCGCTGCATATTGTAAGAGGTGAGCACGTCACCTCAGAAACTTGATTTCTCCCTCAGGAGTTGCATGCAGGAAGTTACTAAGGAGCTTCCTTCATGCAGGAAGCTATTAAGGAACAGAAGGAGTGAGCAGCAGCAACAAATTCATCTCTGCATACCATCTGGCTACCCTGGAATGGCAAAACATCACTAACCGACTCCTCTCAAGAAAACAGTGAAGCCCTAAATCCTAGGCTTGAGACTTCTTAGAGTGATTAGCTTGCAGGAGAGCCATTTTAGCCAAGGCACTATGACTTCTCCCGCTACAGCTAAAGCAGCTATATAAAAATCAGATCAGGCTCACCTGAAGCCAGTGAGAAGCTACTGGCCCCAGTTTAAGTAGTTCAGAGGAACAATTCCCATGAGAGTTACAGGAGTAGCATTTGGCTGACATCAGGTGCCAGTCAGCTGCATCTAGTGTGGAGAGATGTCCTTGAAAAACCACAGCGCTGGCCTGCTAAGTGATACCGAGTATGAGAGATGTCTCGTGATAATGAGTGAATCTTGTGGTAAAGAATGAAGCTCAAATAAAGTCTCTTTCTCTGCCCTAAAAATTGAAGGGCTGACACCATAGGTCAGAAAAGGAAAGAAAAGTAAAGGTAAAAGGTAAGAAAAGTAAAGGTAAAAGGAAAGAAAAGTTGGTATTTTAGGAAAATGAAATACTTTCTGACTGCATGTACCTAATAATGCAGTACGTGTTGGCTTCCTGGATGGCTGCACGAAACTTAAAATCTAATCTAGGGAAATATACCCGCCCCACAACAAACAGGTTAAGTACAGCCTCTTAAACCTGATAGCCATTCTTCAGCATTGATTAAACTTCATCTTTCTGTGTAAACTGCGCTCGTTTGTTAATTTGTGCTGGCATTGAGGCATTTGTCCAGCTCTCACAGGCAAGCCCTGAATCTCCCAGAGTGTGATCTGTAAGTAGAACCCTTACTGGACCAGGGAAGAATCAACACACTCATTTATTCAGCAAAGGTCAGTCTCTGTCAGAGCGTGGAAGTCCTACAGATCCAGTGGAATATACTTCCTTCAAATGGGTTCCTGAAAGTCTGTTTTTGTCATAAGTCTCTGGCAGTGCAATTTGGAAAATCCAAATCAAATTTCCTCTTACTTAATTCATTACAAAAGCAAAAAATCAAAGTGAAGTCCAATAGAAAGCCTCCTTAATTCTAGTCAAGTGACAGCCTTTTCCCTCACCTTTTCAAGTGTGTGAAGTTTCTTTTTATGAGATTCTTTTTCATCCTCACGGAAAAAAAAAGTCTTGACATTATTACCCAATTTAATCACAGTCCTTGATTTACAATAAGGTCATCTATAGTGTCTTTATTACAATTCCTGGAGAACAACACAGCTCTGAAGCACAGACTGAACAGTATTAGTGTCTGGTTTCACTTTTCCCATTCTAAAGTTCCTTTATACTTAAGCTATGGCTGCCTTGCTTGGCATAAAACCTCCTACTCATGGCGCTCATCAATGTTTTCAGCCAAAGACTGAAGGTGGGGTACAGTTAGAAGGCTTGGCATCTGAATAAGTTTTCTAGGCTAAAAAGCAAAATTTAGTTACTAATTTGGGGTCCATANGTGTGAAAAACTATTCATGTGCTTAAAGTCAAGCGTGGTTTCAAGGAGTTTGCTGTTTGGCACACTGGAGCTTCTTGCAGTATGACTTGAGGAGACACATTTACACCATATCACCTCTAGTTCCCCCTCAGCAACTCCTCCTCTCAGGTCTCATGGAACAAACTGCATGTGGAAGTTACCCAGGCAACAAAAACAACGAATCCCAGTTTATATGCCTTATATATGACCCCAAGAATGCATGCGTGCGGCTGGATGCTGTGCCTGCATGGCTCTCCACAGGAAATGTAGTGGGCACATGCCTCTCAAATCCTTACAGAAAGCAGGGGTTCAAATAAAAAAAAAACCAGGGTACATGAGACTACAGCCTAAGTTGTTATAGCATTGTGATAGTTGTGGTACTTCCCTTACTAACAGAGTGCCTTCAGGGAGACTACGTGATTTTTTGTGCCATTGCTGGGCTTGCTGAATTGAGTAGCCTAATGATTATTACTCTTAATGTCGGTTTATTTTCAGACTGTGAAAGTGTGGCCACTGAACTGCTTCTCTGGAGTCTGTGAAAGGTGAAAAGGAAACTTACAGACAGTGTAAACAGTGTAAACTACACCACGACCTCAATCAAGAGTGTGGAAAGAATAAACAAAGTGAAATGAATCAAATTAATTAAATGAGTAAATAGCTGCAGATCACAGAAGCACATCTATCTACCCTTGCTATGGTGTTTTGCGTGAAGGCTCTTCACACAGGGCAAAATGAACAGTTTACATTCCTACTGAGATATAAGCATTCTAACATTATATTTTAGAAATAAACCTATGCCTTTCTATCCTAAATTTGATCTTCTTAGTTTCACGGTTTTAAAAAGCACAAACCAGATTAGATGAAATGTAATTTGCATTTACTTTTGCAAACAATCAGTTCTTATAAAAATTAACCGATTTCTAAATGCTCTCTCTTGGATACGCTGCTGTCAGTTTGCATTTTTCTTGAAAGAGTTTTGGGATAATTTATTTTTTTTTTTGCAAGTATTCAACACAACTGGGAAAAAAAATTGCAGGAAACACAAAACAAAGAAACTGAAAAACCTCCACCGAAAATAAGACCTGAAGCACTGTCAGCTTTGCTTGCAAGATTTTACTTTTTAAAATTAAATTCTATTTCCAAATATGTTGTCAATGACTTAAAAGAATATTAAACTTTTTATTTCCAAAAATCAAAGCATTTCTCTTATTCTGCCATAGATGATAATCTGATTAATCTGGGTAGCCTTAATTAGCATTTTTTGGCAATAATAATATATTTTTTTAAAGGGATATGCTGAACATTTTTTTAATTCACCTCGAGCTGTGTGTGTGAAACTGCCTATGCATAAAGGTGTGTTCTACGTAGCTAAAGATAATGACTCTGCATGAGAGCCATGCTGCTATAGCACGGCTTCTTAGGTGTAGGTACAAAGAAGAAGCCATTAGCAACTGAGCAGAGTGTGACTCTCGCACTAGCACAGCCCTCTGTACCATTCACAGGACACCCCGTGCAGCATGAGAATTCAGCAGCACTTAAATTTTCCTGTGGAAACAAATGAAAGTTCTGGGTTGTGATTTATTTCTGCTTCGCCACTGCAGCTCTGAAGTACAATGGTAAACTCGTGGGCAAAAGCACCAAGGCTCTCTTATCTTCCATAGACCAAACGGCTTTCAAGCAGGACGTATGTTTGTAAAGAACAAAGAACATTTCTCCTGCTCAGTGTTGCCTTATCAATGGGGCCTCCTTGTGCATCTAAACCTAGGCAGCTAAGAGGCTTCAGAGGAAAAGCACTGCCCGTGTTCTCAGGTGTAAGGCAGGACTTCTCCGGTGCGGCAGCGAGCGCAGCACACCGTTGCTCTTTAAGCAGCTCCATGAGCAGCGGTAAGAAATCTGTGTATTCCCATCTGCACTTCACACACTGTGCTAATAGCACGTTTAGCCAGGGCAAATTGGAAAAGCCATTAAGCAATATAAAACAGTGACTACAATTTGAAATAGAGCTTCCTAAGTCCCTAAAAAAAGCACACACAATTATCAGGTTGTAAAAGAGGCTGAAATGCAATTGGTGTTGATATTTCTACTGAGACGGTAGGTTTATAGAAGTGCTTAAATGTGTATTTCCTGGAAGGATCCCAAAAGGAGATAGCAGGGGAACAGAAGTCCCCCTTCCTTCCAATTTTTTTTTTCTTGTGTTCATCTACCCCACAGTGGTTGACTCCTAGCTTGTAGACGAGATGCACATCTTTCCGTTGTAAATATTAAACATTTGGTAAGAAGAATGCAAGTTCTTTACCATACACAAGCAATTTTCCATTAATAAAACTGATGAATATATTAGCCAAGCTTCTTGGCAGATAAATATACTGGGATGATATACAGAGACGTCTTTGATGATCTGGCGGTTTAATGAAAGGCACGAGGTCATTCAGAAATATTAGACTGTCACTTAATTTAGCTCATCTGGTACATAAAACTTCACTGTATCCCTCTCTGTGAATGCTGAAAAGGGATATAAAAGGTGAATTAGGAGTTTCTGCTATTAGCACATAGCCTTGTAGGCTTATATAGTATTTCTGTAAAAAATGTAGTGTGTATCCTGTGCTCTGAGCTCTCCTGTTGCAAGTGGTAATACACATTGCTATTTCCAGCTAGGTTAGTCTGGGAAGGATAATATAGCACCAGGGCCTGTTCTGTCTTTTGATTATCATCTCTTGAACCCTTGCTAGGGGACATACATAATGTGAAATCAATCAAATGTATGGAAAGAAATAAAGGAAAACATCAGAAGAGCAGGGCGCTTATGTTTCAGATCTTGGTCTTGCCACCTGAACCCTGGTTGAAACCATAAAGGATTCAAGGTATGACATCGGCCTCTGTACTGGAATTCACTGCAAACATCTCAAGATGTTTACATATCAAGTCGATAGGCCAGTGCAGGTGAGGTTGGTTTTGTTGAGGTATTTTTCTAGGAGATTGCCTGTTAAAATAGTGGGTTTAGACCCACCTCAAACCAAATCTTACTAATTTGTATCCACGTTTCTCAGTATTCCCAAACCAGAAATACAAAGGCTGTAGAAACAACAGATATTTTTATGTTTTTAACAAAGTGAGACCCAAGGATAAAATAGTGTGTTCAGGCATTCAGAGAAGAGAACGGCAGAGCTACACTTCAAATCCCTCAGTCTTCCTGGCTGCCAATACAGTGCTCCTACAGCACACAAGTACCCCGGTCTTTCTGCTTTCTCAAAGCCTGACACTGTCATGCTCAGCACCTGCAGGTCTCTTTCCATACACCTTACAGTGGTACTCTGGGATGCGGTGTCTCTCTGTGCACATGTTGTCCTACACACCTAGAGACATGCCTATCATGATGGTATTGGGTAGATACAAGTATGTTGATGCCTGTACTTGTATTCATTTGCCCATTTTCATCAAGGTAAGAAGCCACGGGCAGGTAAGGTAACGCAAAACGCATGAATATGGTCTATCTGTGGATTCTGCTACAGGATCTGAAGTTAATCTAGTGGAGTTTTGGGGTTTTTTTTCTATGGTAACAGCAGTACAGCAAAGACCAGACTTATTCAGGTCTCTCTGTCCTTGTAGTGCCTTGACTACTGTGTGGAGACTAGTGAAACTATAGTTTGTCTGTGTATCCAGCAGGCATCTTCCTGATGTCTTTATGGATCACAGACAAGAAAAAAAATACGTGGCCTTGATAAATTCCTGAGCTATACACACCTTTTTGGCAATTCTTACTTGCAAGTGGAGAAAAACATACCCTAGCTTGATACATCACCATTCTTCATGTTCTCAGCAGGCCACCCAATGGAAATCAATGAAGATGATAGTCGAATAGTTAAGCTCATTATTCCATTTTGTTCCTAGGTTATGTGTGAACTGTTCTCACCTTCCCCCTTCTCTGACTGTGCCCTTTCTCAGGATGGTAACTACAGCATCACTTTTCACTGAGCAGGGAGGATGGTAAGATGCCAGTTTTCCAAATGCTTGCAACAGCTCTTGCATGAGGATCCTGGGAACAGCAAGGAAAACAATTTATTGATTTGTCAATACTGAGGCAGAGGATAGGGCTACAGAGAGTACTGATGTGCAGTCTTCTTGGAAGGATTCAGTAAGACACCTAGGAGACAATGTCACCTGACAGTCTAGAAGGATTGGAAGGTTTTTTTCCTAAAACATGGATCTATGAACCAAAGTGATTTTTCTGTCTCCAAGGCACCTATCTTCCTACACCTTCACTTCAGGTCTGGCTCATTTGGGCCAACAGCTATGAACATCAAGTGGCCATCCAAATCCATTTCCATTTGTTTGGTGCATCTCTCTGAGATCGACACTCAATGAAACAACACACTTAAAAACTCAAACCTAGATTTCATTACTGTATTTCTTCCTGACACAGTGGGTCCTTCCATTTTTACTAGTTAATATAAAGATCAGACATACCAAGCCTAGTCTTTCCTTTTATACAAGACCTTCATCCCCAACCCATTACAATGCATCTTCTATCTCTTTTCTGTGAAACTCCTCCTCTCTGGGCCACCCACTGCCCTTTAGACAGTGGCGTTTATCCAATAACACACTGAGAAAACTTTTCAAGTGCTGGCTGAACAGATCCTGTTCTTCCACCTACTAAAGCCATTGGCAAAAGTCTGTATGACTTCAATGGAAGCAGAATCAGGTTGCTGATGGATAACTGCACTTCTTCCAACAAATCCCAACAACAGATACAGAGTTGGTAAGTGTGTGGGCCAGTTATTTTTCGCTATTGTATTATAAGAATACTGCAAAAGTATCATAACCATAGAGTGTTGTACGTGACTCTAACACTTTTTTAAAAAACTGACATGAAGTACTTGGCTTCTTTACTTTACTTCTTTCAATTTCAGGTTCACATGCCAACAATCACTTGCAGAAGGAAAAAGGACTGACTCTCCCAGCCAAATGAAAAAGTACATTCCTGATATGGCATCCAGCTGAGAACTTGAATAGGAAGCAATATACTCAACAGGCATCCTGTGTCTTCCTCCAACCCATCATCCCACCAATTTTCTGTTCTCTCAACACTCTCAGAGACTAAGTATCAGCAGTTCCTTTACAGGACAAGCTTAGTCCAAGACACTGTATTACTTTAACCATTTGTACCTCTGGTTGCTGAATGCAACCCTACAAAGGCATGGACGAAGAAAGAGCAAGGTTTGAATACAATATGTTGTCCCGAGTGTCAGCCCAGAATGTGTGCTGAACTGTTGTTTGAATTGCAGACTTGTGAAGTGTCTTTGCATCCTCCCCTCTTCATGCATTGCTTGGTTGCTTTTGTACACCTAGTTCTGCATGGTTACTCAGGTGCTGGTCTGCCCACCAAACATCTCTGCTGTTGGCCTCTCAGGTAACAGCCCTTTTCTGCAACTCCTCTCCCTTGTCCTGCTGCAACAGCAGACATTCCTGATGAAGCTGAATGCAGCACTCCTTGCAGGACCGTGTGTCCGTAATACACCTACAACCTCCGGGAAGACTGAACAGGCCTTTCTGAATAGACAGACATTCGTTTGGCTAAGACAGGCAAACTTGGATGCAAAGGGGAATAAAACCAGTCATATAGGCTCAAAAGTGGATGTAATCAAAATGGCCATCAGACTAAACTTGGGAAGTGACTATGAGCTGTGACAGTTCAAGACCTGTGCTGTGAGCCTCCACCGGAACACGGAGACCCTGTACCTAGGAGTTCTCCTCAATCTGTTATGGAGCTGGCCAGTTAAACAGGGGGAGTTTGACTGCTCGCATCAGAGATTTTGGTATACCTTTAGTCATCTCAAAGCACATTAATCACGGAGACAAAAATCAAGTTTATTTGCCAAAATGTCATCATGGAAAATCCAAAATATGATGACAGGTACAATGACATTCCTGCAGGTTTGCTTAATGGCATAAACGTCGTTTATTTACCAATGAATTCAAATGAACGTGCTACAACATTAAGGGAACATTTTAATGGGAACTAAGATTATCTAACCAATATTTTTGAACTCGCAATGTTGAGTAATTCTCACTGTTGTTTTTTATTAGTAACATCCTGTTGCAGAAGAGGCAACAGATTAGTCTGTGCTCTATCCGTTTTCATCATGGGCCAGAACTGTTTTAATATATTCCGTGTCCAAATAAACTGTTTAGTCAGTCCGACAAGACACCATTACTCCTCTCTGCACATCCACCACAATTAAGTACAGTTACATAAAGTCAAATGTGCTTTTTCTATATATTGTCATAAATCAAGGCTGAGAGAGCTGGGACTGTTCAGCCTTGAGAAAAGAAGACTAAGGGGGAACCTTATTAATGTTTATAAATATCTTAGGCATGGGATGCAGGGGGAATTGGCCAGCCCCTTTTCAGTGGTCTGTGGGGACAGGACAAGGGGCAATGGCTGCAAGTTGGAATATAGGAAGTTCCGCACCAATATGTGGAAGAACTTTTACACAGTGAGGGTGACAGAGCCCTGGCACAGGCTGCCCAGGGGGGTGGTGGAATCTCCTTCTCTGGAGACATTCAAGACCTGTCTGGACGCCTATCTGTGCAATATGAGCTAGGGAGCTGCTTTGGCAGGGGGGTTGGACCCGATAATCTCTCGAGGTCCCTTACAACCACTATGATTCTGTGATTCTGTGATCAAATACAAGTACTTGGGGTTTATGGTTTTTATTAAAATTTTATTTTATTATAAGTATCTTATATGGAATTTATCTTCCAAAATAATCATTGTAGGACATACTTTGGACTTGGGAAATAAGAGCTACAAAGCCTATCTGGAGCGCTAATAAAGTCCAGAACTAAACAACCCCCAAATTAAAACACACAAATAAAACAAACAAACAAACAAGGCCTTCAAGATTTTAGTAAAATTCTAGTTGTGACAGACATTTTGTGTCTGGGGTCCATTTTGTTGCAATACTCCATGGGAGCCTTAGGAGACGTAAAGTTAGGGACCCTAGAGATTTTACACACGAGTAATGCCCCACGTAGTATTCAAGAAAACCCATCTCTTTCTGACTCAGGTCAGCTTCACAGCCAGCCAACTTTGCATCTCTACTAAGCTTACCAAAAACTCTGCAGGGGTATAATGGATGTGGCAGGCTGCAGGCCACCAGAGATGTGGCACTGCATCACGAGAGTAGCAAAAAGTGCTATGTCTTTGTCAGACCCCTAATCTCTGTGAGATGCTGTGCAGGTAACAGACCTTAGTTTCCTTTCATTGGATAATTCAAGCCCAAAGCTCCTCAGGTTGACCACATACCTATTTTGACCTCTTCAACATTAACAGAGCAAGGTATTTTTTTAAAAGCTCACCACAATTCTTCTTTGCCATTGCACTATCCCAGTCCTACTGAAGACCCAGAAAGAATCTTACCCTGCAGTCATAACAGGAACAAAAATAATTGCAATGTATCAGGATTCCTTCCAATAGGGAAAAATACTCTTTGATGCATTCTTTGACATCTAAACAAAAGTTCTAGCTGCTTCAAGCAGCTTCGGACCTCACTCTTCTTTTTGTAGAGAATACCAGTGTTACTGGGAAGCTACAAAGAAAGCCCAAAGCACAAAAACAAGCACAAAAGAGAGAGTGAGAGAGCAAGAGTAGTTTGACCACTGAGTAAACATGTGATGCAGCATCTGAAGCCAGAAGTATTTTCCCTCATGACAGAGGGGCACCAGCCACACTGTGGCACTCGAGCAGTATCAATAGCAATGCCAAAGGATATACGATAATGAGGAACAGGAATATGTGCTTTTCTGTGCTTCACAATGGGGCAAGAGTTTCCAAAACAAATGTTTCAAAGGCAGAAATGCCCATGCAAACCATGTACAACTCAGCATGCTGAGCGATAAATAACCTTCTGGGAATTCGCTCTGCTGTGTTTATTTCTCTAAAATCTTTTTTATATTATAATCAAAACCTAAATTCAGATGCTTAAAATTTCCTTTAGAACTAGATAATTATCTCAGCACAACTGATTCCATGACATTGCCCTGGGAGCGCCTCAGGAACTGTGATGGCATCATCAATTGACTGTCCTCACAGACTCCAAGTGAATCAGGACTGGAAAAGTCATTTTGACTTGAGCCCTTTGGGTCCCTCTGTATGCTGTCTTTTTCTCCTTAACCCCCAGAAAGACAGCAAAAGCAGCACAGATTGCTCTTCAAGCAGAAAGGAAGATATCCTGAACAGTACAGTAATTACTGCAGTGAAAACCCACCGCAGCATTTGTTGGTGTCTACAGCATTTTACCGCAGGGCTGCTACCTGTGAACTACAACCTGGCAAGCTGACACAGCCGTGGCTACATAAAGAATTCTTCGCTCATACAACTGTCACACCATTACATCACGAAGGGAAAACGAATGGGGTAAGTGAATGGCAGCGTAAGGGAAAGAAACAGCTGGACATCACATGGCGAACGGCTGGACCACACTACTGAAGGCATAAATTCATTTCAACAGGACTACCTCCTATCAACCTCTAAGCCTCTGCCAGACACCACAAAGGAATTTAATAACATTATAAGCAAAAAAAAAAAAAGCAAAAAACACCAATCACACTCTTGCAGCATTAATGGCATCTAAAATGGGGTCCCCATCAGTGATGTTAATGTGACTTAAATGACTCTTACACTGTAGGATGATGGGCTGCAAATAAAACTAAAAAACAGACCTTAACACTCAGGAAAACATGGGAGAAGTCTAAATACTAGCTAATCCTGGAATGCTAAGAAATTGGCTACTTGGTTTCAGTAGTTCAAAAAGTAACAGCAACACCTCATTAGAGAGGTGTGCAAGAGAGGAAAATCCTAACTATGCAGAAGACCCAGGGTAAGTAAGCAGCAGTGGCTTCCAGCATGATTTTATCAGCTTGCACTGATCTTCCTTCAGACGTATTAACTATTCACAGTGGACTATGGATTCAACGAAATTAGGCCTTTTTGGCTGTCCACAGTTTGTAGAGACTTTCAGTGTCATGAAATAGGTTTGGCAAACTAACATTGACCTGTAACCAGGTCGCAGCGACTTTGAAGTAACTACTGCCTCGTATTTTCATTCCTCCTACTGTGGTGGTTGCCCAAGTCACATGCTTTCACGTTACTGCCTGAGCAGCTGATGCTTCCACACACACACGCGTGAAAGTGGGACCTGAATACTTCAGGTGAGAGATTTTGCAGACATGTATGTTCGCATTTCATGATGTCATTCAGCAGCATCCTCACTAAATTTCTTGGTTCCTACAAATAGTGGTGGGACACTATTAGGGAGGAGCACCATGACTTCT
The DNA here is from genome assembly GCA_013400835.1 of Zapornia atra. Taxonomy (NCBI): domain Eukaryota; kingdom Metazoa; phylum Chordata; class Aves; order Gruiformes; family Rallidae; genus Zapornia; species Zapornia atra. The sequence continues at coordinate 245,711 of VZTU01025218.1, read as the reverse complement.
GTGTAAAACTTTATTTTGTTTAATCAGATATTAAAAATGTTCTCTGTGTACAACGGGCCTATTTCGACTTCTAATGCAATTTGGTTCCAATGGAATTAGTACGAGAGTGGTGAGGTGTTGGAACAGGCTGCCCAGAGAGGTGGTGGATGCCCGGTCCCTGGAGATGTTCAAGGCCAGGTTGGATGGGGCCCTGGGCAACCTTGTGTAGATCCAGGTCTGGAGGTTGGTGGCCCTGCCTGTGGCAGGGGGGTTGGAACTCTATGATCCTTGGGGGCCCTTCCAACCCAGGCCATTCTATGATTCTATGAATCACCAAATTAGAATTCCACCTACCAAACTATTACCACGCTATTTTCCAAGTTATTCTGCAAAGAGCTTTCACCCTTTGGGGACTGTTAAACCTACATAAACATGTCCCCAAACCAGATTTATGAGCAGAGTTGCGCTGTGAAGGATATTGCTCAGCTTTTTCCTTAGTTAACAAAATGAGCCTGTATGAGAAAAGCACCATATTTTTCCACATGGTAATTCCACCTTCTTTTTTTTAAGATAGTCTGCTTAAATTCACAGTGACTACTTACTATTGAAGTGTTTGGGAAGGCAAAGAAATATATTCATATAAAATATAGCACCACATTCTACAATAATGATATCAAACATTAACAGGAATGATGCTGCATAATTATGTCACTTAGATTAATAATCTTTTTCAGATAAAAATAAATAAGTTACTAGGACGTGGGGCATTTTATGGCAATGTCAGGCTTCTTCAAATCAACCCAAAATCAAGGATTACCTTAGGAAATTACTAGTAACTGCTGTTTCTTCATGGATCTTGCTTCCACTTAAATTATCAAAATCTAGTCAGTAGGAACAAGCAAATCATTGTTTTTCGTTTGACAGGAAACTTTTTTAAATATTAGACTAAAGCAACTTTTTTGGTCTACTTTCTTTACTTTAGAGGAAAAACTGAGGAAGATAACTATTTTCCTACACACAGAGCATTTCATTTGAGCACTGACAGAATGCTGCATTCTGCAACAGTTTAACAAAGAGCAAAGAAAGAAAAAGCCAAAGGCTGAATGCTCCTTTTTTTATCTCAGAGCCCTGAAGCCTCCTCACTGGGTTTGTCCACATTCCTCAAATCTAATAATTCATCTCCACTTGTCTGCTCTTTTTAAATGCCAAGATATTAATTTGACCTAAAACCCCCCTGTAATTCATGCACACTGGGCAAGAATAGAAAATGCAATTTCGATCTGATTTTTAAAATATTCAGCTATTGAACCAAAAATCAGTTGTTAGCACAATCCTCAGTGGAGGAAATCTGGGCTGAATGCAGTTTTATTTGACGGAAGACCGAACTTTGTGAGGGTTTGCATCAGGAATATACATGTACTACAAATGCATGCACATGGTATTTGGAGAAAGTAGAAAGGCCATCTATCTAGAAAGAATAACAAGATATTTCCACTTTCAGCTATGAAGTTAGACACTTGAATCAATCTAAGAGAAATGTTTCCCATTTAGACAAGAAAAAGCTTTTGGAACGATAAGGACAGAAGTTAGTTTCCTGAGTGACCAAAGTTGAACTCACAGCTGGATTGTTCAAGTTTATATTTTCTTTAATTGTAATGTTATAATCTCACAGATTATAAATCATCATTAATTTGACAGTCTGGCTTTACGTAGGTTTAGTTTAATACGCTGGCATGCTGCATATGACTCGGGAGTTAAAATAAATTATAACAAAGCTCCAAATTCAAACAAGTTTCTTTCATTTTATCAAATCTTAGAATGTTTTTAAAAATCTGCTTACCAGATTTAAAGGGTCAGCTTACTTGACTTCCCTTATTACTGTGTTCTCTGGAGTTCACACTTTGTTCACGCTCCTGGCATGGGTATTAGCAGGATATGATTTAAAGGTTTCACTCTTATGAACTCACAAAGTCTTTGGAAGGGCAAATAACTCTCATATCTTAGAACTGGAGACTAGCTGGATGAGACAAAATGAAATGCTGAAATATGCTACAGCAATGGATGTAAAGCTGAATCTGAACTTTGCAGTTTGCTGTTTCATGACCTTGTTGCACCAATGTGTTCTGCACCCCATAATGCCACTTTTTATCAAAGTTCTCTTATCAAAGCTCCCTTTGGGTTTTTGTCAGTATAAGAGTATTTTCTAGGATCTGGACAGGATTCTCCCTGTGTCCCCCAAATGAACCTGAAATTTCCACCACTCTCCAGATAGCTGCAGTAACCAACTCTATGTGAATAACAGCCCATGTCCTGTTCTCCTCTCAGTGAAGAAGATGCCTGACCCCATTCTCCTCTAAAATGCTCGCCTTTCTGTCTAGAGCTCCTTTTCTCCAGAGAAGATTTTCTTCTGGCACCGCTTCCCTTTCTCTAGCTTCAAGCCAACACTAAGCTGAATACTGCGTTCAACTCTCTGTCACCACTGCCAGAGAAGGCCAGGAGACAGCTCCTGCCTGTGCCCAGCCTATTTCCTCCGCTGACAATACCCCTCTGTCTTGGGGCACTTGTTACCCCAGCACAGGCGGCCTTACAACTCCCACAGTTTTATCTGGTAGTCAACTAGTACTTCTTACTGCTTTTCCACTGCAGTGACCCTCTCACCATCTAGCATTTGATATGATAACCAACTGAGGGAATAAAAAAGAAAGAGGAGGATCTTATCAAATGAACGAGGCGGGTGGAATCTTATTCACAGATTCATAGGGGCTGGAAGGGACCTTTGGAGATCATCTAGTCTAACCTCCCTGCTGGAGAAGGATTAACTAGAGCACGTTGCACAGGACAGTGTCCAAATGGGTCTTGAATATCTCCAGAGAAGATTCCACAGCCTCACTGGGTAGCCTGTCCCAGTGCTCTGTCACCCTCACAGTAAAGAAGTTTTTTCTCATATGGAGAAGAAACTTCCTGTGTTCTAGCTTGTGCCCATTGCCCCTTGTCCTGTCAGTGGGCACCACTGAGAAGAGTCTTCCTCTAGGCACCCACCCTTCAGGTATTTATAAGCAATGATGAGATGCCCTTTCAGTCTTTTCTTCTCCAAGCTGAACAGACCTAGCTCTCTCAGCCTTTCCTCATATGACAGATGCTCCAGTCCCCTCATCATCATCCTTGTAGTCCTCCACTGGACTCTCTCTAATAGTTCCCTGTCTGTCTTGAACCAGGGAGTCCCAGAAAAATGGACACAGTACTCCAGTGAACTCTCCCTCCATGGGTATATTCAAAACCCAAATGGACACGACCCTGTGCAGCCTCTTCTAGGGGACTTTGCTTTGAACACTCAGACTGGACTAGAGACCTCCAGAGAGGCTCAGTCTCAGCTAGTCGGTGCGAGTCTATGATTCAGTGACAAATACGGGTAGGAGTGGATGCAGGTGCAAGGAAGGAGAGATGAGGTGACGATACAGATTTCAGTGATGCAGAGTGACAAATAAAAAGACACTTGAGGAAGCTGGGGAGAGAAAAAGGCACAATGTACAGTGGAAGAAAGGTGGAGAGAAGGATAATAGGGGCTCCTACCAGGCAAATCTCAAGGTACCAATACTTATTTAAACTTCTAAACCAGCATAGAGGAGGCTGAGGGGAGACCTCCTCATGGTTGATGACTTCCTGACAAGAGGGAGAGAAGGGGCAGGTGCCGATCTCCTCTCTTTGGTGACCAGTGATAGAACCTGAGGGAACGGCATGAAGCTGTGACAGGGGAGGGTTGTGCTGGATGTTAGGAAGAGGTTCTTTCCTGATAAGGTGGTCGGGCACTGGCACAGGCTCCCCAGGGGAGTGGTCACAGCACCGAGCCTGAATGAGTTCAAGAAGTGTCTGTATGATGCACTCAGTCACATGCTCTGACTTGGCTGGTCCTATGTGGAGCCAGGAGTTGGACTTAATCTTTATGTATGGGTCCCTTCCAACTCAGGAGATTCTATGATTCATGCTCACTGAACTGGCATCTCAACCTGGCAGGACTGTAAAGTTTTGTTTGGGCACTTCTCAATCTACCAATCAGTGTGTGACAACCTAAACATCAGCTAGGTAGAAGCTAAGGAACACAATGAAGTAATCTATTAGTGTGAAATGTCTAGAAACATGGAATAAATTACAAATTCCAGAAAGCAGAGACATCTGCATGCAGTCTGAAAAAGACTACGCATATTCTGTTGCTTCCACCTATTCTAACCCATATTCTCCCACCCCTTACTCCTCTCCCTGCCAACCCTGACAAGCAGGTAACCCTGCCACCTCAGCGCTGTCCTGTAGGGACAACAGTCCACCCAGAGGGACAGAATTCTCTGATCCTGCACAGCAGCTCTGCTTGGTAAAGACATGCTAACCCTTCCTTCCCAAGTTCCTCCTCTGAGTGTGCAGTAACAACTGTGCTGTGTTACCAAAGATACCTCTAAGTTTTGAAGGTCTAACAGAGACTTCCACTTAGCCACTGGCGAAGAAATCTTCACCAACTTCCCTTCCTAGCAGTTTCTGAAATCCCCAGTTTGCGAAAGCTGAGCCCAATCCAGGAAAAAGGTGGCATGTAAACAGATGAGGAACATATGTTTTCAACCAGGAAAGGGGATAATGCAGACAGTGAAATTAGTACAGCTAGGCCTGAGCTGGCAGCTGCAGGAACAGAGGAGTGGAAGGGTTGCCAAAGAGTTAGATGGAGCTGACAAGGGAGCAGGAGGTAAAAACTCAAGATACCAGACAATTTACTTTTATTTCCTAGACCCAGGCAGGCCTGGATTTTGATCGCATTTCTCTTTGATGCAGCTAAGGTGGATTTTTCTGTCTTCTAGTGGGTATTTGTTTAACTAAAAAAGCAGTCTTATGTGAATGCTTTCCACTCTGTTCGCAACCAGCAGGAGCAGAATGACAGGTGGTTGCAGGGATGAGCTGTGAAGCATGGCAAGAATCAAAGGAAGCACCTGCCCGGGTGAAATACAATTTCTACTTTTTCATTGCCATCCATATTGAAACTATTATTTAAGGGCATGCTAATGGTACACATGATTTAGTCATTCAAAAAATCGGCCTAAAGCATAGTTAATGCTTCTGAGGGGCAAATATCAGCACATCCTTCTGTACCTCCCTTGGAATAAAAGACACTCATTTCCTCTCTGAGCACGTGCAGTGTGAAAGAAGCATGGAACAGACTATATTCAGATGCATATAGCCCTTCAGCAATATGGCTAAGTGCTTACTCGGTGGCTGTTTAACATCTGACTACAGCACACAACCTTACAGACTGTGGTTTCCACTTAGACAACGGCCAGATAAATGACATCCCATGGAGGAGAGCAAGAATTACCGCTTGCTTCGTCACATTTTTCCTCTCTTGATACCAGAGAGCTCTCTTGGAGGGGAGAGTAATGTCACAACCCCACTTCACGGTGAGGAAAAATGAGGCAGAGATAAGTGAGCTATTGACACACCTCGAATCAAAGAGTGAGCCAGGGGTACAGTAAGCAGTAGGACACCGATCTCCTGACCCCCAGCCTGCGCCTTCCCACACTTCCTCTCTGTCAGCTTAAATCTGCTAACTTCCCTACATATGCGCTGAGCACCACTCAGGGTTTGTAAGCTTTTGATGGGTTAATTAGCACCAAAGCATTTTTCTTCTGTGGTCTAGACATAGAAATATCCAGATTTTGTTTCCCTTGAAAGGCAGCCCATCCTGGAAACTGTACTTGATCACCCATTTCTGTGTTTTTCTATGGCCAGATGGGGCTAAACATGATTTGAAGATTATTTTTTTTTTCCCTTCTTTAATGTTTCTTTTCCTTTCTTTCACTGACTAGCAGCTTGTTTGTTTTCTTTTGAGGATGATGCCAACTATAAAATAAAAAATGCAATTTCCAAGGTGGGGAAATTAGAGAATGATGGATTTGCTGTTGCCAGGAAGAAATAATAATTCCTGGACCTAACAAATAAAGAAGGGATTATTAAATGTTATATAATTTCAGTAGTTTTCAGTAGTACAAAAAAGTAGAGAAAATGTTCGAGAGACTGCCCTAATTTTTTATTTTTTTTAACACTCTAGAGACCATGGACCATATTCTTCACTTACTCATACAGCTGTAAGCATGTGGTTCTTCCTACTCCCCCTGAATTACCCCAGATACGCCTGGTATAATGAAACAGGATCTCCCTTTCAGGCTACATATCCTACGCGTACAAGCTTGCAGGCAAATACCATGCTATAGGCCTCGGCCTCAGTCAGACAATGCAGAATTAGATTTGAATTCTCCCACGTGGTAAAGGGTTTCATGTTTGCCCTTTTTTTGCCTCTAAATTGAGTGGCCCGAGTCCACATACCTCAAAATCTGGTGAAGTACCAACTCGCAATCTAATTGTGAGTTTTAATGTCACTGTTATTCTATTTATCTGTTAATATGTTTATTTTAAATTGCAAATACGATTTTTAAAAACATGCCTGAAGTAGTTTTCCTAGTCTACATACAATAAATGCATAACAATAAGTTTGAAAAAAGCTGTCACTGGCACTTATTTGGGATTAGATGTGCCATTCTTTCCTGGTGTTCCCATTAGATAAAATGTTCCCTATCTGTACTTAGAAACTGTGAATACAACACAACACAACTTTACATTCTCTTCTTCCTAGGTTACACAGCATTAGCTGTTATAAACTGCTCTGCTCCACTAGTTGAATTTCTTTTAATGACAAGCACACTGTCAAATACATCCTACTTTCCTAAGCAGCCATTTCAGCAGTAGTCAGAGAGCACTGGCCATCTGAATGTCAAAGCTGGTTGACCAAGAGAATAGCAGAGGTGTGCTGCTTGCTTTAGAATCATCAGCTACGCACTTGTTGACACAAACTGTGCTCTGGATTTATTAATAAGATTCTGTCTTTTTATGTCAAACGTGAGTTACTGCATAAAATAATCACGTAACGTACTGCCAGAAACAAATTACTTCCATGCACTACAGTAAGAATGTACAATATTAGGATTCACTCCAGACACTTGGGCACTCAGCTCATATTTACTGGAGCTGAAGACTGTGTTTCTATCAGAATCAAGTTTATGAACGCTGACATACAGTAGTGACATTTACATTCCCCATCAGGACTTGAAAAACCTGCTTCAGTAGTAAAGCAAGTGTCAACGTGATGAATTTTTACAAAAACATACTATTTTACCCCTAAAAATAGTAGGATAAATGTTCAAAAATGTAGCTAATTTTAGCCACACTCAGATCACTCCTTCCTGATCCTCCAAGGTTTAATTCCTCCTAGTTCTTTCCTAGTATTACTGCCATGACTAAAGTGGTGTAAAACTATAGTAATAAAGCATCAAATCAAGGAAGAAGGGGTTACCCAGCAATGAAAAGCATGTCATTTTATGGTTCTTCATCCTGCTGTCATGTGTAAAGACACCTCCCAACCCTTTCTCTTCAGATTCCTCTCAAGACAGACTCCCAGTCTCTCCTATCAAAAAAAAAAAAACCAAACCCTAACAATGTAATGGTCAAAGACCACCTGGAAATGGTGGCTATCTCAGACAATGACATCTTCCGTGCCTTTGACTGTTGTCAGTGTGATCCATATATGAGCCAGAAAACCTGGAATATAATTTGATTTTTCACCTGGCTTGATGCTGCTGATTTCACTTGTGTTCACACCTCCCAGTCACCTTTTACCCTCCTCTCTTTTGTTTTGTTTACTGAGATTGCACTTTAATGGGCAGGAACACATGGCACTTGGCTGCTGTGCTCCAACCTCACGTGTTAACATTAGTTGCTGGATTGGTACAAACGATAGTAAGACTTTATTTATAGGTTTACTTTCCTACCCTATTTAAGATGATGCAGATTTTTGTATTTCTAGTTCAGCGGTGGTGTTCTACAGATCACTGAACAGCACCTTTTATACCATGGATAGCTAACTGGTTGACTGCAGGCTGAATATGAGCCAGCAGTGTGCCCACGTGGCCAGGAAAGCCAATGGCATTCCGGCTTGTATCAAAAATAGCGTGGCCAGTAGGTCTGGGGAGGTGATTGTGCCCCTGTACTCAGCATTGGTGAGGCCACACCTCAAGTGCTGTGTCCATTTCTGGGCTCATCACCATAAGAAGGACACTGAGGTCCTCAAGTGAGTCCAGAGAAGGGCAACCATGCTGGGGAAGGGGCTGGAGGGCAAATCCTATGAGGAGCGGCTGAGGGAGCTGGGGATGTTTAGTCTGGAGAAGAGGAGGCTGAGGGGGGATCTTATCACCACCTACAACTGCCTGAAGGGAGGTTGTAGAGAGGTGGGCGATGGTCTCTTCAATCGGGTGACAGGAGATAGGACAAGGGGAAATGGCACAAGGCTATGCCAGGGCAGGGTCAGATTAGATATTAGAAAAAAATTTTTCACTGAAAGAATTGTTGGGGCCTGGAACAGGCTGCCCAGGGAAGGGGTTGAGTCACCTTCCCTGGACATGACTCAAAAAGGGTAGCTAAGGTACTTAGGGATATGGATTAGCATAGGACTGGAACAGTTGGACTTGATGATCTTAAAGGTCTTTTCCAACTTTGGGATTCTGTGATTCTGTAACATGCAACAACAAAAGAACAACTTACGTTAGCATGCATCTGTAGAAAGTCATAAAAATTACTTCTCCACAGCAAAACAAGTATTTGCATTTCTGCTAGGCCTTCTGTTTCATGGTAAAACAATGGTATCAGAAAATGTGGTGCATTTCACAGGGAGTTGCTGACTGTGGAGGAATACTGAGATTACAGTATTAGTACCACCTCAGGCTCTCAAAGGGCCTATGCCTATCCTCCCTGACTGTGTTTACGTAAGTCCTCTTTCCCCTACCTTCCCCCATGATGTTCAGAGCCACCTGCAGATTTCTCAAACTGTCATGGAGCAACAAGACTGGTGCTGTTCGTAAAGGAAGGGGAGCCAGGGGCTGGAGCGACGGAAAGGCGAACAGGCACAGTGCCTTCACCGAGAGACTGTAGGAGCAGTCCTACAGCACTCAAACAGAGCAGAACAGGCCTGCTGCTGGTCACCAGATTCTGTCAAGAGCCCAGACTGACTGACAAGTCTGTAGTGATGAGGTAGGCCTGGGTCAAAAGCCTGGATGTCACGCCTGCAGGTGTGGATGAGAAGCGGACATGGGCAGGCATGGCAATACCTGCAACGTAACTCAGACAAGAACCAATGGCAAAACCCTCAGCTCAGAAGCAGTTCCTGAGGAAAGCAGGCAGGACATCATCAAGGCTTCTCTGATTTAATGTCAGCTGCGGACACTACACTAGCAAAGTGTAGTGTCCACAGATCCTGAGTCTAAGCAGCCAAACCCAGAGAGAGGAGGAAGACATGCCTGGGGCCCTAACAAAATCTGCCTGGTGCCACCCTGGGGAAAATGCTGGTGCTTGTTCAGGGCTTGCACAGAAAAGGTGTGACCCATGTCAAATTGCCCAACTGAGTGTTATAGAGTAGGAACTTCTGCTCCTGCAGAAAACAGATTAGGGATTTAAGAGAAGCACATGTTGCCTTGCATATCCTGTCTTCTCCTTCTCCTCCTTCTCAGAAGCCTGTCAACCTTTCAGGGCTTTGACATAAGCAAAACAATCAGCAAGTAAATGGACTTTGCTCTCCCAAGTATTTTACTTATGTCTAGAGCCAGTTCTGCAGATTTTATCTTCCTTCACAAGTCCATTCCCTGAAGCCATTCCTCAGGGCTTCAAACGTAGCACTCATCTTCTGGTTCAGGAAGTCAAGAGTTTCACTCCTTTAGACCTTCTTTCCTTATTCCTGTCTCCTTGACCAGCCACAGGTAATTCCATCCCACCTCTGTATCTTAATACCATTCACATTTCTCCCCGTGTTCAGCTCTCTATCTACTCCCGTCTCCTGTCCCAGCTCCATTTCTTAGTGTCTTTACCCCCTTCATCTCTGTTAGCCTTATTCAATCTCTTTTTCCCAGCAATCCCAGTTCCTATTTCAAAGAACATCTTACTACCATACTTGCCTTCTCATTCTCAGCAGTTTCCTCTTCCAGTCTCCCTCTCCATCAGTGCGAATTTCTCCCTTTGTATTTCACATAACTCTTAGATAGTGGGTCTCTGTCCACTTCCCTGTTTCTACCCTTGCTTGTGTCACAAGCTCAATCAGTTCTGTTCTCTCTGCCCTAATTTTCTCCCCCTCTTTGCTCTGAATATTTTCCTCCCCATAGAGATTCAACTCTTTGTTTTCCTTGCCCGTACCTAGATCAGCCATATCACACATCTGTAGTGGCAAAGAAAGCCTTGCCAAACCCCAAGGTGCAAAACGGCCTGCACAGAGAGAGACTTTGAGGATATTAATCTGTTATATTGAAGTAGGTCTTTCCAGAGCCTGTGCAAAATGTGCTGTCTTAGAGGCTTATAACTTGGCCGTATGTGCTCAGCATTGAGTGGAACAATGGACGTTATGTTACTGAGGTGAAGCTTTTCCTCTCTGCTTTCAGCCTCATCACCCCAGAAAATGCTACATCTGTGCCTTAAGGCACTGGAGTTCTAGAGCTTTTCAAGGAAAAGTTTGCCACAGCTTTTTAGACATGGTCGGAACCAACATATTTTCCTCTAGTCTTATTTTTGGAAATGGCTGAACTGAGTTTTCCAAAATAATCAGCCTTGGGCAGACACCTGACATGGAAATTTTCAGCCCAAATTGTCTAAGTTTGACAAAGTTATAAAGCAAGGAAAAGAAAGGTCTTATTATGGGAAGAATGGGGGCAGGCAGGCAGTGCTACCAACTAGATCTGTGATACCGATATGTTGTCATTGACATAATTAATATCTATTTTAGCATAGGTTATCAAGTACTTTCCATGATAATAAATATTAAGTCTTTTTGGCCAAAGTCTTCTATGCTTGGTTGTTGACCAAAGGCAAATATTTTTTGGAGAGTATTTGGAAAAATAAAAACCCACCAAAAAAATCTATCGAGACACTTCTGAGTTATGTGTGTGAGAAAGAAAAGTACTGAACACTTTGCCCATTGTTAGAAAGTTTTTCCAGGACAACTATTCAAGGATAGCTAAACAAAACAATGTGAAATTTGGCATTTGACTAGCATGTAATGAGCAGTACTTGTCTGGATACACTGGGAAGGAGAGCAGGGGAAAATCACCAGACATGGGTTGTCTCTCAAAACCTGAAGACTAAGGTGAGGGAATTTTCTGCACTTACAGAACTTCTCAGTGTGTATGAATCCACATTTACCTCCCCTCTGCCACTAAGTGAGAACGCACTCCCACCATGGGTTGCTCTTCTGAGCTCCAACCAAACCTCCACTCTTTTGCAAACTCCTAGATCCTGTATTTGCAAATGGGTGATGATTATAAATGAATTACCGTAGGTCGCTGTCCCCAAGATGATGATGATTAGATCTGGAGGACAGACTCACCAGATATCCCCTCAGTCAGACACTGAGAAGAGCATTATCTATACAAACACACAGTGCCTCACTGGTTTGGCGTGCTGTGGGCACTCTGGGATCTTAGCCATTCCTTCAAACTGCTGCCTTTGACTTACTTTCTAACTACTTGTTTGTGGGTTTCTTAGGCAAATGTTACTGATTTTCCTTTATCTTTGATCTTGCCCGTGAGCCTTCTTTGGAAGTGCCTATTTCACATAAATTAAAACCGAGTCTTATCTAATTTCTGCTGTTTCACCCCCTTTGGGCAGGCACCTCTTGTTGCGCTGACATTCTTTCAAACATGATCTGCTGCCATTTTGAAGCATGCAATTGGAATTGCTAAGCCTGTCGTATTGTTTCATCTCTGGTAAGAACAAAAATACTGGATCACCATTTCTCCCAAGCATCCAGACACACTGCCTGTGCCTTCAGTGTTTTTTCTCCGTTCTTTCAGCCTAGCAGATATTGTGTAATAAGTTGCTTTTTCATCCATCTAGAAGAAATCTTGAGGGAGGGTACAAAATACAGTGGAAGAGGAATCTAGAAGACCAAGCCATATTCACATGGCTAGGATTAGCTATAGGATAGTTTGGGCATTACTCTTTTAGTGAAGAGATAGACAGTTTTGGTTTATAACCAAATATACAATGCAAGAAATAGTGGGGTAAAAAAAGTTGGAGCCTGTGGTGTGGGAAAAACTAAACTGTCCATTTCCCTCTCTGTACCCATTCTCCCTTTCCTTTTTCTTTCCTCTACAGCATACAACACGTCTTTACCTGTGTTCACCCCTACTGCAGAATCCATGATTTGCAGCATAAATGCAGATCAAACAAATCTGCAAGGAAAACTGCTTAGAGAGAGACCTGTAACGTTTTTTAGGTAACAATCACTGTGGATACCAGATAAAGCCTGTTCTACTTAGTTTTTGCCACCACCTAAGCTCTTAAGAGCTACAGTCTGCCATACCTCATTTGAATGGAATCGAGCACTTGGAATCTAGCTCTTGGAAAATCAGAGACATGAGAAATTCAGATTGTGACATTTTCTAGATATAAGGTTAATTCTCCATCAGTGTGATTTGGTTTTACTTCAGAAGGAGGTTTTTATCTACCTCAGAATCCTGTGTGGCTGACTTCACATCTGCACACGCAGACAGCATTTAAGCAGACTACCAAAACACTTTAGAAAACCATGACATACAGAGACAATTTTTTCCTGAAATAGATGCAATGTGGTCAAACAGTATTTCAGCATGAGTTTGGGGCATGATTGGTAATGTTGGAGCACACGACCTCACAAATTTTCTACATCACACAGTAGGTGAAACGACTGCCACTAACGGGTAAGGGTACGTGTGTGGTTAAAAAGCTACCCTCTGGCTTTGGGAGGCAATGCTTTAGGCTGCAGGAAATGGGACAAATTTGGGATAATCATAGATTATGGATTTATCACAGATAATGGTAGTAACTTAGGTATGCAGACATGGCTGGTTGTATAGGCTTCCTCTGGAGTCAATGGAGACAGACAGCTCCAGGAATTTCACCAGTTTCCAGCACAGATGTCAAAGGTAAGTAGAATAATACCCTTCTGGAACTGGATCATCAGCTGACCACACTAAAAGCCTATCTAAGGAGCCAGACTAATTGCCTATATTGTAAGACAGCTCATATTACCTGAAATAAATACTCCCCAGCGTGTTGGCATGCACATACGCACACTATCAAAACCTTCTTGATCTACTTTCGCTTAAATCCTGTATCCCTGATGGTCAGAACACATCCAGCTTTCTAATACATTCTGAAAGACGACCATCAGCCAATGCTTTCTTTTTCCAGGAACATCTTTACTGTAGCTTAGAGCAGAATCAGACTAACACTGAGCAGTAAGTGGAAGAAATATTTACTTTGGCCCCTAAATATGAAATTTAGCTCATTCAGCACTCAGAGATGTTGGCAGGGAAAATGGCATAGTGAAAGCTTTGATTTTTAAAGAAAGAGTGTCTGCCCCACCTGACACAATGGAAAATATTGAGGATTTTCCTTGTACCTATGAGCTTAGAGCAAGAACACTGCAAAGTTCAGAAACTGTTCAACAAAATCTGAGCTGTGAATATACGTAGTAACTTTGAAACGCCTGAGGTTGGTAAGTACCACCACAGGGTAAGCACAATCAATTGCTTTTGCTTGAAAAAATACACTGTCGATGACAAGACAGTACCTGTGTGTCTAACAGGGTAGTTCTCAAATTAGCTGAGGCTTTGATACGGTGTCCTGGTTTTCAGCTGGGATAGAGTTGATTTTCACAAGAAGCTGGGAGGGTACACAGACAGGACAGCTGACCTAAACTAGCTGAAGGGATATTCCATACTATATGACGTCATGCTCAGTGTATAAGGGTTGGGGGAGCTGGAGGGGGTGCTGGCCAGAGAGGAGGGATCGCTGTCGAGGCCTGGACTAGGCATTGGGTTCTGGGCAGTACACAAATTGCAGTATGTACCACCCCACTTTACACATTCAAAGTATTAGTTGCTGTTATTTTCTTCTTCCTTTGCTGTAAACTGTCCTTATCCCAACCCATAAATTTGACCTTTTTCTTCCTATTCTCTTCCCCATCCCACCAGGAAATGAGGAGCGACTGAGCGGCCATGTGGTACTCAGCTGCTGGCTGGAGCTAACCCACGACAGCCCTTTTTGGCACCCAACATGGGGCATGCAGGGTTGAGAGAACTACAGATCAGACCAGAGCATGTTAAAACATGGTTGTTATAAGCATTTATTCTATTTGTTAAATAGTTTCTGGTCACAATAGTGATTTGTTTGTTCACATGGCTGTGTTATGTAAACAGCTGCTGCATGTATTCCCTGTGCCACTGTTTATCACCTCTGGGGATGGGATTGTGATTCTCATTTTGCTGTACTGGGCAAGATCAGCTTATGATACAACATCATCCATGATCATGAGCGTGAGCTGGTATCTGCACATGGCATTGCTTTCATGCCCATACCTCACACAACATCTCTCAGAATTTATTAATAATTGCACCCAAGCTATGGGAAAGACTCAGGGGGGAACTTTCAGGTGCTCCTTTACCTCCTCTTTATCCTTCTGACTGGTTACAAGAGCTTTTGAAAATTTTCAATACCCTTGGGATGTTTAAGCCAACATGCTCCTATTGCCATGTCTCTTGAATGCATTTCAGGCCTTGCTTTAGGGTACAAAAATGGTTTTAAGAATACCACTCAGAATTCTGCCCTGAGGCTGGATAGTCATGGGTGGCATAGCCCTCTCCCCTCCAATGGTTTGGAACTTTACCCCCAAAAAACTACAGGATCCTGAGGGAGTGATAGAATATGTGAAAGGAAAATGCTGTGGCTATTCCAAAGAGGCTGGAACAAACTGCACTGGAACAGGGTGAAGCTCCAGAGCACTGGCAATACATTGACAACATGGGGCAACACAGCAGCAAAATTCTCTGAGAAATGGGAGAAAATAGTCCAAATACTTCTGAAATCCAGATTTGCCATTTAAATCAATGGTGGAAGCAATGACCAGATGGCTGGAAACATATCCTGTGTCCCATGCCACCTCTCAGAACACTGTCCCAGGCCTTGAAAAGCAACTCCTGTGGTACACAACACCCCAGAAAGAACTGACTCATACAATGGGACTCATTTCCAAAACACCCTGACAGAGACCTGGGCCAAAGAGGTACCTGGCCATGGAGTGGGTGTATCACAGCCCCGGCCACGCACCAGCCCCCGTGAAAGTCCTATGGTACAACGGGCTGCTAAAGACTACACTGAGAGCAATGGGTGGTGGGACACTCAAACACTGGGGTACACGCTTAGCCAAGGCCACCTGGTTAGTTAACACTGGGGGGTCAACCAAGTGAGCTGTCCCTGCCCAATCAAAACTTCCATGTAATGTAGAAGTGGATCATGACCCTGTAGTGCACATGAATACATTGGGGAAGACAGTCCTGGTTAGCCCTGCTTCAGGGAAAGGCAAACCCATCTGCAGGACTGCTTTTGCTTGAGGACCTGAGTGCACTTGTTGGGTGATGCAGAAGGATAGAGAAATCCAGTGTGTACCTCAAGGGGATTTGATTCTGGGTGCAAATAACCAGTAAATTAAATTATATGATGTTAACTGCTAAATAACCCTGCCATTGTATGTCACCTCTAATACAATTGCTGTATGTCGTATCAATTGTGTGACAGTAACAATCACACAATGACGGACCAACTGTGATGAAACTGAGCCAACTGCAGTGGTGATGGAACTAAAACTGGCTTCAATAACCGGTGCCCAGCAACTTCTGCAACACTGACACCTTCAACACACAGAGCATGGGCCATGGGCCATACACCAGCCANTGTGTACCTCAAGGGGATTTGATTCTGGGTGCAAATAACCAGTAAATTAAATTATATGATGTTAACTGCTAAATAACCCTGCCATTGTATGTCACCTCTAATACAATTGCTGTATGTCGTATCAATTGTGTGACAGTAACAATCACACAATGACGGACCAACTGTGATGAAACTGAGCCAACTGCAGTGGTGATGGAACTAAAACTGGCTTCAATAACCGGTGCCCAGCAACTTCTGCAACACTGACACCTTCAACACACAGAGCATGGGCCATGGGCCATACACCAGCCAGGAGCTCCAGATGCAGCATGCAACAATCCAAGAGCACACATCACCTCCCCTGGGCACACATCACCTCCCCTGCTAGGGCAGGTGGAGCCCAAAGCCATGGACTAAATGACGTCAACGAACACTTTAGAGGGATGGCCCATAGATTAAGGGGATGATATCTGCATGCGTGGGCATGCATGTACATATCTATCTATCTAAGACAGGAATAGTGGTGATGAGTAATTGGAAAGTGTAGGATCTGGGCATGACATCGATGGTATGAAGCAAGGGGTGGGTAACATCCTGGTTTTCAGTAGGGATAGAGTGAATTTTCACAAGAAGCTGGGAGGGGACACAGACAGGACAGCTGACATAAACTGGCCAGCCAGTGGGATATTCCATACTGCATAATGTCATGATCAGTATATAAGGGGAGGAACTGGCCACAGAAGAGGGATCACTGCTTGGGGACAGGCTAAGCGTCAGGCTCCAGGCAGTGAGCAAACTGCATTATCTATTACCTGGTTTGTATATTATTAGTATTGTTGTCATTATTTTCTTCTTCCTTTACTATCATAGCAAACTTATCCCAACCCACTAATTTCACCTTTTTCTTTGTATTCTCCTCCCCATTCCTCCAGGAGCGGAGAAGTGAGCGACTGGCTGCATAGTGCTTAGTTGCCAGCTGAGGTTAAACCACAACACATAGAATCATAGCATGGTCTGGGTTGGAAGGGACCCCAAGGATCATAGAGTTCCAACCCCCCTGCCACAGGCAGGGCCACCAACCTCCAGGCCTGGATCTACACAAGGCTCCCCAGGGCCCCATCCAACCTGGCCTTGAACACCTCCTGGGACGGGGCATCCACTACCTCTCTGGGCAGCCTGTTCCAGCACCTCACCACTCTCTCTGGAGAGAGCTCCCCCCTAATATCTAATCTAAACCTTCCCTCCTTTAGCTTTAGTCTACTCCCCCTTGTCCTGCCATTATCTGCCCTTTTAAAAAGTTGATTGCCCTCCTGTTTGACTGCTCCCTTCAGGTACTGGAAGGCTGCAGTGAGGTCCCCCCGCAGCCTTCTCTTCTCCAGGCTGAACAAGCCCAGCTCCCTCAGCCTCTCTTTGTAGGGCAGGTGCTCCAGCCCTCTAATCATCTTCGTGGCCCTCCTCTGAACCCTCTCCAACAGTTCCACATCTTTCTTGTATTGGGGGCCCCAGATCTGGACACAGTACTCCAGATGGGGCCTCACGAGGGAAGAGTAGAGAGGGACCATCACCTCCCTGTCCCTGCTGGCCACCCCTCTTCTAATGGAGCCCAGGATCCCATTGGCCTTCCAAGCTGCAAGAGCACACTGCTGGCTCATGTTAAGTTTCTCATCCACCATGACACCCAGGTCCTTCTCAGCAGGGCTACTCTCAAGAAGCTCTTCTCCCAGTCTGTATCTATGTCTGGGATTCTTCTGCCCAAGTGCAACACCTTACACTTCTTAGTGTTGAACCTCATTAGGTTCACCCAGGCCCACCTTTCCAGCCTGTCAAGATCCCTCTGGTTGTCTTCCTTTCCTTCTGTTGTCTCAACCACACCACTCAGCTTGGTGTCATCCGCAAACTTGCTGGGGGTGATGGAATTAAGTGCACCCTCAGCAAGTTTGCAGATTACAATGTTAAAGTTTTTCTTTCTTACATCTTACCTAGCAAATACCAAAATAATATGAATACTCCCTATGAGACAAGCTCCCAGATTACAGTTGAATAATTTAGACACAAGAAGATTCTGCCATGATCACACAGCCAGCAGTAAAAGTTAGGTTTTCTAAATCTCACATCTGTGCACCTTGCAGAGAGCCCTCTTCCCTCCTGCAGTGTTCCTATCAATACCGTTCATATCCTTGGTTCAAACTCTCAAGGTATTTTTTTCTCTGCTACCATCATCCCTCACTACCTAGTCCTACATGGCCCCCTCTAGCCTCAGCACTGTCCCTTTGTCTCTTGGAACTTTCTCTGAAGTTCACTGCAATTTTGCTCTCCCTTACACAAAGGCTGCTTATGGCAGCTTTGTTCCTTCGTTGGGCTGAGCAGGTGGAGTACTCTCTTCCTCAGACTGCTTCTAGATTGCTGTGGAAGGGTCAAGGTTTATTACTGTGCTCAGCCTCACTTGCAGAAGGCCTTCAGTTCTTTGGCATCCTGAACACCACAAGTTACAAGCCTCTTCCCTTTCAAGCTGTGAAGAGTTTGGATATTCCTTTTGCCTCTGATGAGTTTCTTCCTATCTTTTAAGACATATAATCATCTTGCTTACAATGATGTAAAGATATTTTTTCAAATGTTTGCTTTTGAAAAGCATCACTTTTCTGCTGGGTAGTGGGCTGTATTTTCAAAAGCAGATACTGCTCTCAGGGCCATTTCATGCAACAGTATACATGGTTCGCATTATAATAGTCTATCATACTGGTTCAGGAATAGAGACTGCACCATCGCTAGAAAATCACAATAGGTAATTGTTTAGTGCAAGAACAAAAACCATTTCCCACTTCCTTACCTACCCCTGCTTCCTAAGGTCAATCACACAAAACTGGATCAGGCTCCAGAAACAGAAGGTGTATTACTGAAGCAGCAGAGGATTAAATAAACCGAACAGATTAAAGAGTGTCTTGAAAGTCCTAAATTGGCAACAGACAATTTGTATTTTTTTTGGTCAGATGTTTTCATTAAGTAGGAGCTGCACTGCAAGCTCTGCTGGGCACTGAGGAGGCAGGAAGCATAGCTTGTGTAACGAGGAGCAGGAGCAGCACATGTTTTGTATTCAGCCCTTCGCCTGACTCAACAGCAGTGTTGAATGGCCCTGCTGGGGCCACATCCAGAACCTTTGGGCCAGGAAGAATAGTTAGCCAAGTGCCAAGGTCTGCAAAGGTAAAGTGAGAGGGAAAAGCAGGGGCTCTTGGAGACGAGGCTTTGCAGAGAAATATAATGTGAAGGGAGCGGGTGAACTACCCAAAGAACTGTACCAAACATTCAGGCTGAGGAAGGCTCGGAGAATTAATGTAAACAGAACAGTGGAACTCTTTTGCAGATGGAATATTAAGCTAATATCTCTCACTTTAGATCAAACCACATCCTCTTTTTCAGGATTGTTGAGCCTAGCCACATTAGACATCCATCTGGCCTACTGTGCTTTTCTGAGCCCAACAGTACTGTAGCAGACACACACTTTAGCTCACAGAAGCCATTGCACTCCAGTTTTCTACCACTAGGAACAAAAACAATCAGTACAACAGGATAGCCCAAAGTGTCCAGACAGGACTTAAACGCCCAAAATCCCTTTAAAGTCTCAAACAGGCTTGATCTTTAATCACCTAGATCTTTTAAATCCCATGCTCAGCATGAAAAATGTTTTACGTAAGAATTTATGCCTTCCCTGCTTTGATTTGGTTTTGAGGGTGAATGCCAATAATACCTCGTTTTACTTTTTTTGACTCAAAGCAAAGAACATGCCTCTCCTCTGTAAATACATCTGGAGCTGCCCGGGATAATTCCCATATCCTACACACGGACTTACTGTGTTCCTTACTGCATACAGATAATGAAAGAATATAACAGCAGGACAGACAGGCTGGAAAATGAATGTGGTGTTAAATTATGGATTCACCATACACCTGAGACATAAGACAAGAGTCTTTTGTCTTTTTCTTATAGCAGAACCTGTAATAGAAAACCTGAAGGGGTTTTGTTGAGTTTTTGTTTGGTTGGCTTTGTTTTGTTGTGGTTTGGGGATTTTTTCCCCCAACAGATAGGGGAAAGCAGGAGAGCAGGAATTCAGGGATTCAAAAATTCTTTAAGAACACTGGAGAGAAAGTGAGAATGATTGTCTTGAGACTGAGAAATCAGACTTCTGCATAAGAAATTAGAGAAAGGTTGACCTATTAGGAACCCTGGGAAGAGGAAATTCAGGCCCTCAGAAAGGGAAACTACGTACAAACCTGGTATAATTTTAATATCCTGTTTCTCTAATGTTAGGCTTTGCCCCTGTAGTTAGAATTAGAACAGCAGTTCAGCTTAAACAGACTGACCTCTTTATTCACTCTCAGCTACAAATTTGCTAGTCCAAGAGAAGAACAACAGTTACCAGAGTCATGTGAGAGCCTGCTGGGTGATCCGAACTGATTGACAGCTTGCTGTTCTATGCGAACACTCAGAACAAGATGAAGGCAGGAGGCCTTGTGCGTACTTAGGGGGGGGTGGGCACTCACAGAGAAGGGACAGGCAGTGCCCCATCCCCTTGAGCTTACCAAGTTTTTCAAACTCTTTAAGGGAAAACAAACAGCAACCTAGATAGGAAGCACAGGAAGGCTGATCCTTCCTCCTGTTACATGGTAAAACTGCTACTTCCTAGAAGTAAGGAGAACCAATGGGGAAATGTGTATTTAAACACCCAGATACTTAAATCGCTCCTCCTGTTACCCAACCAACTACCTTCAAAGGTCGGCCACATGACTTAATCATGCTCGTGCTACTTAACTACCGACTTCTCCTGTCTTACATCAGACAAGGCCCTCCACAATCTAGGAATGCAGCTTTTTTTGTCTGATTGCTACAGTCCTACAACAAACGTGTGCAGATGTACAGCTACAGATGTGTACATCTGCAAACAGCAGTCCCTGCAGTTACTTTTGCAAAACGGAGCCCAGGGCTTACTGTAAATTCTGTGAAATATTTACTTTCTCCTCTATTGCTGACCACACCAGCGAGGCTGGGCGCACAAACCCATTTTCCTAGCGCCTCTCAGTGACACTTGTGACATCCCTAGCAGTGGGTTTGCTCCTGTATTGTAAATGCTGAAAATGTAGCAAAAAGCTGTGGCGCTGCACGTGACACAAGGTAACTGGAGTCCTTCTGTCAGAGCAGTGTCAGCGCTAAAGTATAACAGGAGCAAAAGGCAGTTAAAGGTTATTTTTTTTCCACTACTCCTTTGGTAAACACAAGCTAAGGCTCTGCTGAATAAAACGGAGCTGATGTTTTCTGTGTTTCAAAGCAGAATCACAATTGAAAAGGTTTCTACGGAAATGAAGGGAAGAGGCCAGAAGAAAATTGTGTTTTCTTTTTTCCTTCAAATGGACAAGTTTTGAAGTGGTTATATAATGTTTAAGTTACTGAACGTTACCCTGTTCAAGAATAAATGATTCACATATGCAGCATGATTCAGCCAAATTTACATTCTGTGAATAAATGTTTATTTATGAAATTACACATGCAGCACAACGAAAATGAAGGAGGGACAGGCTATGACAGCTCTCCTAGGATACGTATGATACTGAATCTTTCATGGAGCTACCAACCTGGCATGTAGACATTCAACACGTAGCTAAATTCATGAGAAGCAGCAGGATAGACCAAAACCAAGTTTCTCACTACAGCGTTCCTCCTTCATCTTTTGCAGCCTGTGGACAAACTAGGTGAAGCTGTGGAGACAGCATACTAAAAAAAAAAAAATATATATATATGTCTAATTTTTGAGACACTAGAGAGACAGCAGAAGGAAAATAAATAGGATAAACAAGTAAGAGAGTCACCTTCTGGCTCAGCAGGTCTAATCAGCAGGGTCTGAGAGGACAGTGTTCTAATTCAGACCAGAAGGAAAAGCAATGATTAACAACTTTAATAATGTCAATACAAGTGGAACCTACATAAAAACTTTCAAAAGCATAGCTTTCTAAGCTGCTGGAAAGGTTGAATAAGTTTCTCAGTGTGAAAGCTCCAAAAAAAATTTCTTCAAATTTGGCTTGCATGTGTATTCCTTTGAAACTTGAGGACAGAGCCACATATGAAAAATACATGTGCTGAAATATACTGCACTTGAGCTCTGTGTTATACAATGCATTAAGTTAAAATTTATCAGCGTTTTCCCTAGTTATCTTCACATAGTCAACAACTAAAAGGGCTAATAAGCAAAGGAAGAATTTGGGTTATTGTCTTCTAATCACTTTTTTTTTACCACTTTCCATTTTCAGGTAAGAAAGCAGACTGACAAAGTAAGTTGCCTGGACGTGAGGAAACAGCTGACATATGGGGGTTAAAACTCTTCATATGGTGAAGCCTCTTCCTGTTTCAGATGCTGATTCCTCCCTGTGAATCCGTATCCTTTCCTGAATTTCAGTTCTCTCTCGCCTGTGAAAGGGTTGTAACGACCAGCCCAAAGGAACACCTATTTATCTGAGTTATGGAAGTATCTGTATGGCCAGATGATAACCAAGCAGGAAACAGAACTTGGGAGCCCTTGTTCTAACACTTGTTCTTCTGAGTGACCAAATCATCATCAGCAAAACGCAGTTTTCCTAAAGGGTTTGTGGAAATGCCTCAAGTTTTGAAGAACCTGTGACGTTAAAATCGCACAAAAGCACTTCTCCGCAGTCTGAAACTCAGAGCTAAATGTTGCACAACAAAGACCAACGTCAAAACACATCAGAGACAGGGAATATATTTCAAAGGAGCTATGTTTGTTCCTTCCCTTTTGCAATCTGCCAACCACGACCAGGTAAACTAAGTACAGAGATGCTGCTAAAGCACGACATTCCCGTGTCCTTGACACTACTTGCAAATAGCAAGGTATTGAAATAATCTGGGTGAGGGGGTCATAATTTTAAAACTTATTCTTCAAAGTTCTGGGACTCAGCAACAGCCATAGGAAAAAAAAAAAAAAAAAAAAAAAAAACAGGACAAGTTATAGCATATGTAGCTAAATTACTGTTCAGATAGGCACGTGCGCATGTATGTTTTGGTAGGAGCAGTAGGAGCATTCTTCATTGTAGCTGCGGTTTCTAACACTTGGCACCAGCGCGACTTAAAAAGGGTGGATATGTTCTGCTGAAAGTTTCCTGACAAATTTTTCACTTGTCTATAAGCAAGACCGTAATAATTCTGCCTGAAAGCTGGGAAAGTTATGAGTATCTGAAAGAAGCAGCTTGGTAAGTCACAAAAATAATTGTTATTTTTAACTGAAAACCATCATCACCGCCCTGTTCTCATTACAACAATCCTGTGGAAACAACAAGAGTCTATTTAATCTACCACTATAGAAATCACCACTGGCCAAACAGTTTGATCACGATCGCATATGTTCATACACTGTATTTTGATTAGAGGATGTTCACAGTCAGTAAGCTCAATACTTCAGTGGTAAAAACAGTGCATATAAATAATTTTTTTTTTTTTTTTGGAGCAGTGAGAGGAAGGAAACAATTTTTATAAATGCCATATAGTAATAATTTAACACATGATAAACACTTTTATGCAGGCATACGAAAATTTCAGCGTTGCCAATGGAAGGAAAATAAGATTTTTCCAAAGTGCTTTTGGAATCTTGCACGTATTTAGTGAGCTTGGCCCATCTGACGCTTTACAAGCTTGGACAGCCTTTGTGTAGATTTCTGTACATGTGAAATACTTCGGTTCTATTCCAAAAAGCTTCAGAGAAACACCATCAGTCACCACAAAAGGGTGGGGTTTTCATTCGACTTCTCTAGACAGCAATTCATCTGTTCCTAAAGGTTTGAATTTACAGTCACATTTTTCACCTCCAAGTCTTGACCTCTCATAGATAAATATGATTCCCGTTTCACAGCTAAGCCCACTCCAAGGCACAGAGAAGCAACTTCCTCACTGTCCTATGGGGAGTCCTTCCGACGGGTCCCCAGGAATTTGTTCAAGCCTCTAGTCTAGAAAGAGATGAACAAGAATGTGTATTAACAGTGCAAAGTACTAACAAGCCTCCTACCTAAGAATGGCTACAGGAGAGAGAACCCCAGCAATGAAAAGTACTTTGTAAAAAACATATGAAATCAATCATCAAAAGTAAAGACAGCCTGTTTTAGGTGTTGTATTACACATTTGTATCTGTGTTTGTCAAGTTCAAAATCATCAAAAGACTGTAAAACAGTCGTTTTGCCACTCAGACAGTTCTGGTAAAATCACATTTTTCTGAAAAATACAAGAGTGCTTACCAGTCGCTGTAAAATTAGTGCAAACTGAGACAAGAGCCTGCAACATCAGCAACGCTTCTGTCTCTTGGGGCCTTATGCACAAATAGTAAAGTGAAGCCATGTATTCCATTACAGCTATCACGGTCTTAGTTTAATGATGAAAGGTGTATCCCATCTGCACGCAAACAACTGTCAAACAATCAAACTTTTATTCATTTTCAAAGTCAGCTTTTATGATAAGTAGCAAATAACAATACAGGTATAGAAAAATCTATAAAGATAGCAGCCTGGTAATAACCCAGAGCCTGCTGACGATCAGGAAGAAATGCAATCAGTTGCCATGAGAGCCGGCAGAAGGACGATTGCCTTTCATGGCAACCCTCTAGACTGCCAAAATAAAATTCACTTCGCATATAATTGAAGCCAAATAGTGTTTCGTAAAAACATAGGTAAACAAAATGTCTTTACCTAAACCCGGATAGGGCTTGATATTTTATGGATTTTTAATTTTTTAAATTCAGCTTCAGTTCTGTGCTCCTGCTCTGATTCTGAGCAGAGACTTCACTTAGACACAAACCAGGATCTAAACCTGCCCCCCCCCTCCCCCACATCCTCATAAGAGAGACTTATACAAAGTCACTCTTCCCCCATCCCTAAAGCTGCCCCAGGACGAAGCTTGATGGAAACACCCGTATCTCCGCAGCGCATCTCCTGCTCAACGACAGGCCGCCCCATGCATGGCTGCAAACGCCACTCCTGCAGCTCCTGCGGCACAGCCGGGCCGAGACCGGCAGCCCC